>JAMKCH010085907.1:0-40449 GCA_023653785.1 Ophioderma brevispina
AGCTTATAGTTATATGTTTGTGTATTGTTGTAATTTCAACACAGAACCTTTAACCAGTTACATACTATGTCAATAGTTGTTCATTTTACAGGGTATTTTCTTGACACGGGGTATGGTAATATTGTTAACACCATAGCAGCGACTTTTGTCCTCTTTCACTTTATGTCAACCAATTGGAAAGCCAACTGCAGATGCTTTCTTTTCGATAGTAGATCACTCTTTTAAACTGGCACCATATTTGAATTGTATGCGTGTCCCGACAACCAGTGCAAAATACCATCGGGCTGGGCAAGATTGTCACGGGTTTTGTGCCATGTGACTTAGTCTGGAGACATAATGAGTCCCGCAGCCGCCCCCCCCCCCCCCCTAACACAGATTACTAAAAGCTAGCCTGAGGTCACTATAAATATTCATTTAAATCTAAAATGACCGTTAATTGGAAATGCGGCGGGGTTTAATCCAATAACCCCGACTGATTTTGAAGTCAATAATTTTATCAGATCCCAAAATTATCATGATATTACTAAGATGTATTGAATAGGAATTTATGTAATGTAACTGAGACAGAGTAGCAGTTCCACAAATTACAGTATGGAATCCCCAATGCTCAATCGAGCGGTCGTGTGCTGCCCCCCTGCAATCAGATCATATAAAAATCTCACATTTTTTAGTAAGTCGGGGGATGATGCTGTTGCTCCGAAATGCCCCTTTAACACTTAAGTGCATAAGGTCTTTGCACTCCGTTGGTTCATAAAAGTGGACCCCCCTAGTCCCGAAAACCACTATTGCCGTGGAATTTTTAAATTAACCAAAACTCTGGTCATTGATGGGTAATCAACACAACGAATAACAGGGAACATATAAAATCGGTAAAACTGAGTCAAATGGTTGTCGCAACAAAAACCGATTTTGACGACGCGCAAGCAATTTCTCCCTTCTTTTCTTTCTCCCCCCGCCCCAAAATGAAAAAAAAACACTTTCCCGACGGACATTTTTCCAATACAAAATTACATTGCTAGAAATAAAATTCAAAAAGTTACTCCAGTAATAATATTTCAAAGGGGTAAAAAAATTGAATACCGCAACGAAACGTGCTTTTTTTATATGCTAATGAGTATAAAACGTTATGGCCGATTTGTATTTTTTCACCAAAATAATGCGCCAAATGAAATACACACCAAACCGGCAAGAGTTAGTAAAAATGAAAGTACGCGGTGAGTATTTTTTTTTCTTTGAGATACCTCTAAAGTCCTAGTAACACACCTGTTATTTACTTGTCATTCCAAACCGATATGTATGATATAAAAACGAACTGGTCCGATTTGCATTGATAACTTAACTTATACAGATTTCAAGAAACAGGTTTTGTAATGGTACGGCAAACTGGTAACAACATAGACTACCATAGTCCGATTTTTGCATTTTTTTAATATTTAGTTTTGTGTGGCTGTCCCACCCCCCACCTTATTAACCCATTATTTCAGCCTCTTATTATTATTATTTATTATTTAACCCAGTATTATCACATTATCTATTATTAAATCATTTTCTAATATCGTGACGCAATTCCGGCATCTTATTAACCCAGTGTTATCACATTATCTATTATTAATTATTATATTATTTAAAACCCATACTTATCGACATTTCTATTATTATTTTTCAATTTTCCTAATATCCGTGACGGCAATTACCGCCAGAACTTACAGCTTAATTAGGCCTAAGCCTTATGACAATGGCTTATACCACAAAAAGATACTCTCATAGAGAGGGCAACTGTTCCACATACGGTTTTCTACGAAATATTAATCTTTCAAGTATGGCCTCCCTTTATTATCCCGCTATAGATATTATAAGCGGCGAAGCGCTATATAGGCCCGTATCCAAATCGAACAAGCACGACGCACATTGGTTGCGCACTGAGCCTCTCCTATACCCACTGTATTATCTGGCGAAATTTCCTCCCTTAATATTCATAAGCTGAGCGCGTAGTGTCACTTGGCGTAAAGGTTTCGCGTTACGCTGTTGCTCCGTTACGCTGATTAAAAAACCGAAAGGCTGACGCTCACGCATGTGTTTACAGCAATTAGTTTTACAGTCAATACATTAACAAGGAAGTGTTATAAAGGAATAATACTTAAAAGTGAAGGATATGTTTGAAGAATTTTCATTAAGTCTTTTCCACACTGAAGGAATTGGCAGAAAAGGAAAAAAACTCAGTATTCAAGATATGAATTTCCATTCATTTAGGTGTTGAATAGGTGTTCTATACGACAGTATGGACTATAGGAATATCCATTTTTTTTTGTTTGCTTCTAGTCTTTCTCTTATGATGTGCAGGGTATATATGTTAGGACATCTGTACTTGTTACAGACATTAAAAAAAAAGAAAAAACCTAAAATTTTTAATTTTTTATTTTCGGATTTAGAATATCACTGACAGTGATGCATGTTCGAAAATTAAGGCTTTTGTTTTTGTTGTTTTGTTGTCATTTTGGTAAACAATAAGTGTATACAATTTAGGTTTTGTATTCCCCGTATATAGCTTCAAATCAAACCTGGTTCCAAGAGTGTATATTGATACCATCCAGTGTTATGCAAATCGATCTTCCTTTCCCCCATAGCTCCCCTTCTTTTTAATGTTTCATTTTTCCCATTTTCTTCCTGGCTCGCTTTGTTATCCTGTAGCTATTCATTATCACCTTCAGGAGTAGCATGTGCGTTCATACCCCAAATTATATTCGCGTACAGCCCGTGAATCGCGCATGATGAGCTTAGCGAGTGCGTTCTATTAAGCGTGCTGCATGGCGCTTTGTAAACGGTTCGTCGAAAATGAAACAAGGGCAAAATCTCATGCCAGCACTGAGTGCTCAAAACGCCGCAGAGGCACGGGCCCTTCTAGCGCCTTCGGCGCATTAGGTTCTAGATCCCGCTTGAAGGTTTGTGATCGGCGATAGTAGTTCAGTGACCACTCGCCTCGGAAAAAAAAAACATGCCCGCCCGTATGGTGAAAGTGAAAATGAACGGGGAGTAGTTAACGCGCCCTCAATTGACCTGTATGATTAGTGAGTGAAATTCGCAACGGCAACAAAGCATAGATAAGAAGCAGCGAAGCGTAGAGATCGGAAAACTCGTGCAAAGTGCGATGCTCAAACGCAACCTGTGTGGTTTCCGATGACGCAAGAATTGACGCGATGCCTATTCTGCCGTGTTAAACCACCTCCTTGAATTATCAGTGGTGTACCAAAAAGGAAACACTCTGAATTATGCATGAGATGAGCGCGTCAAAGCAAAACTGACGTGCGCTCCCACAGATAAAAAAGGGAGATCCCGGGTCTGCATCCTATACGGCCGTACCAAATCTTTGTCACCACAAATACGGCGCGCTATTGGGGGTATTCTTGTTTTTATCAAAAAACCTAGCACACTCGCAAAAGTAACACACAGAATCGTCGTATTAACGTGAAGCGTCTCAATCGAACGCAAACGCAGTTGTTGCGTAAAGATTTTGCTGGCACAAAGATCGAAAGGTACTCGCGGTTGTCAAAATCCCCATCTTCCGATCACAACATTTGTAAATGGTTAGAGTGGGCGTTGGTTGATGATCATAAAATAATTTAATTTCCCTTCATTGTAATTTTTAATCTTTTATGTTGTTTGTGTCTGTGGGGAACAAACAATTAATGTGAAAAATGTTTTTCTCCCGTCACATGTCACCAAAAACTCTGCTTACCATTTGTTTTACTTAAATCGGTCCGGGGTTGAATAATGTAGCGAAAATGGTGAATTAAATGGTCGTGTTTTTCGACCACATTTGAAGACGTTCTGATAACAAATCTCAATTTTTGATAGAGTAAGTGTAAAGAGTAGTGTGTGGTGAGTGTGGTGTGGGGGGGGGGGTTGTCGATCGGGTCACCCACCTTTAATAAATGAAACATGGATATAAAAGATCATGTGTATCTATAGTCCACTTTGCCACAGAGCTTGTTGAAGATTTTCCCCCAAAATAATATCTTAATCAATACCTTAAACTTAGGGTAAAATACTTGTATTTAACATTTACGGAGCCGACCCATTCGTGGTTTTTATTTTTTGTGAATGCATGTCCGGTTTCCGCAGAACTGCTGCTATACACTCCCAGTTAAAGAGCAAAATCGCCCATATCCATTTAAAATAAATGACTGACTATACGGTTCTAAACCAATTAAGCTACTTCTCCGTAAAACGGAAAATTTACGGTATTCCGTATC
Organism: Ophioderma brevispina; assembly: GCA_023653785.1. NCBI lineage: Eukaryota > Metazoa > Echinodermata > Ophiuroidea > Amphilepidida > Ophiodermatidae > Ophioderma > Ophioderma brevispina. The sequence goes on from JAMKCH010085907.1 coordinate 4,251, forward strand.
CAATCATTTTTTGTTTTTAATACAGTTTAAAACGGCTGTTGACAAATCGTTTTGTCTTTATTTGGGGAAGATTCACGGGTCTGTGAAAAGCTTCTATGTAATTTTAAATCATATTAGTAAATTCAGCAAGTTCAGCCTAACTTTCAATAATGTTTTTATCATGAGGTCCTTTATTATTGACAAGAAAACTCAATATCCTTAGACGGTATGACCACAGTGGTACAATTACCCCTGAATTTTACCGTCAGCACATATAGTATAAAAAGGCTATAGAATGCCGTATTTTACGGGTATTGGAAATACAGCAAAAGTGATTTTATGTTAACATTTCAGACCGTATGACTACATTTAAAAACTGGTTCCGCTCTTTATCCATTTTAAATAATGTCAATATCAAATATACTATTGTGATTGCTATACGCCTTTTATCAAGCTTTGCTTATTTATATTCAATTTTGTGTGAGTCCGCACCTCTCCGGCCACAGCTCAAAGTTCATCGTAATCAAGCCTTTCCCGCAAATATTTCCTTTCTTTGTTACTCCATTGTTTTTCGGGATCAATTTCTTTCTTTAGGTCTTCCGAAACTATAGCGATCGTTGATTGGTCAATGATGAATAGTCATCGTTTCGCTAAAAATATTCCTTAGAATACGAGTTTATTGGACTTGATCAATAATCCATTCAATTAGTTGTTTTGGTAACCGATTCAATACAAAGCGAATACCGGGGGGAATACAGCCAGGATCCTGATGCAGGCTTGGGAAAGTAAAATGGCGACACTTTTGCTGTCTGTGAAAACGCACGGTGCAAATCATGGTGGAATTTACATGCATCGTTTTGTCAGTGTCACTGTGTAGACTGTAGGATCCCGGGTACTGTGTAGATTATTCGAGCTCGCTACACGTACGCTACTGTGGGCTGAAATGGTCATCAGAGAGGTATGTTGAAGTCTAACGGGCGATACGTGTACTGCTGTGATTCAGCTTACTATAATGTGAATATTTACAGCTCTTGTAGTGAACGGATATGTATTTTACCGTAGTTCATTGCATCGTTCACCAGGTTCGGCCGAAATTTAGCCTTAATTGTGCAGTAAATAGTGCCTGTCAAGACATGGTAAGTTTCCGAGGTAAGTTCATGTCTAGCCTAGGATGTGCGTGTCCCCTAATTCTCGGCGTGAATTCTGTGAACTGGGACTTCATTTCTGGCTTGAATTTTGGGATGTTTGCCACACATCACATTTGCGTGGCATGGTGATACGCGTCATGATTCATCATGTTCAATTTAATGTTCAAATCACTTGTCATGTCCTGTGAGTGGCACTTTTGACTGGTCACTCTGCTTACAAATATTCGATAAAATGACTGACGTCATGCCCTAGTCTAGTCCCTCATATTCCAGTGGTGTTTGTGCAGGGAGGTGGGAAAAACTTTACTAGCTAGCCTTTACATGGGGACTTTTATTTCTGCAGAGCTTGGCTACACTAGCCCATCTGCCATGCATCTCACAAACCGTACGGACTCACTCGCACTCGCAGCTGTCACGAACTTCGTCGATTTTTTGCTTTGAATCTATGCTAATTAGCCGTGACAAAATTCCGATATGGTAATTTTGGACGTGCGCGACGTCATCGATCTTGGCAAGTATCTGAAAAACTTGTCATCGCTGAAATGGGGGGCGTGCTTACGATGACGACTACCTTGATTGAAACTATATATGCTTGCACTGGGAATACCAATTTGCGGCAAAGACGCCTCGCTACGCTCGGCCTCACGCCCGTCGTCGTCGACAACGCGCCTTCGGCCGCTCTCAGCGGTTGGGTGGATCTAAATGCGAGGCGTCTTTGACAAGACTATAAATGCTAATACAGTTTAACAGTAAAAATTGGTGACATTCTCACGTATTAATACGTCATCCATTCTGTGATACAACAATACGGTAACTGCAATTTTAAAGGTATAGATTTCTACAAAAAACTGCCAATTTTAACGGGTATACAATTTAAAAAAGTTTCCCTCCATTAGTGGGCGTCAGTGTTGGCAGAAACATGGAAATGGACGCCGTATAAATACTGTAAATTTACATTTTTTTTCAAAACATGCCATGTTCGCTAAATCCGGTTCCCTTTTCTATAAACTTATGACTCAACTGCCGAGTGTTTTGTGCTTTACAACTTAATAGATGATTACTAACATACTTAGTTTTGTACTTTTTTTTTCTTCATAATCACTTTCCCTATCCAAACGTAAATTAGCTCTGGCCCGACTCTGCCGAAGAAAGACCGCTCTTATGTGAAAAGCATTCGACGACCGACTGAAGCCGGGTCGGACCTTGCTACAATCACAGCTTCTCTACAGTGAGAACTCTATATTCTTTGAGTTGATAATTATCATAAAAATACAACAATCGATGCTTTTTTTTTTTGTCGACATGCAAAATACAAAGGCGCCAGCATCATGAAACGGTGAAAAATAATGTAACGAACGTGCGCGTGCGTACCAAAGACACGCGTTTGCAATTTAACGTGAAGAACGCGGCCAACGCATACGCTAACGAAATATTCCGCGATGCGTAAAAATGCATTTGCGAACCTTTAACGAATACCCCCCATAGCGCGTCCATGCCGGACAAACAATGGCGGCCAGACCGGGATCTCCTTTTCTATTCTGTTCTGCGGCTCATCTGTGTTCAGCAACCGGTACGCTACTCAATGGATTGCAGCTGTTGCCTACATTTGCAAGCGAAATTGTTTTTTGTATTTAGATTAGTTTTATGTATTAGGCCTACTTTATTTATTGGTTTGTTTGAAGATACATTGTTGTTGGACACCCGATACTACTCTGATATTCCCTTCTATAAATCCAAAGTATAAAATTTTATGGAGGCTGTTAGGTTAATGTTCCGATTTTCACTGGAAAATATACCACTGTTAAAAAATTTCTCGTACATTTACGGAATTTCTGTTCTGGCAGCAGTCTTTTCCAGTCATTTTTAGGGTAACTTACAGGAAATTTGTGTCATATTATGGAAAAATGTTGTATTTTTTAACAGAATTTTTTTCCTAATTTAAAATTACGGAACCAAAAAAAAAGTCCGGAATATTGCTGCCAGAAATTTTGTGAAATCTTTCCGTAAATTAACATTTTTTACAATGTTTTTTTTTTGTTTTTATTTTTAATTGTTTTTTCGTAAAACAAATTTTCCTTAACTTTTACGGAAAAATCAGTTTTCCTTGCTTACTTTACGGCACAATTTTTAACAGTGTAGGGCCTAGGGGTCTTCGTTTGTGGGCATTATCCTGGATATGCCAAATCGTGTAAAATCCTCGTTTTTAGGCCAGTATCAATCTTTTTGCTATTTTAAGCAAGAAATTTGTTTGTAACACTTTTGTATTTCAAATATAATAAGGAAATAATGGTAAGCATCTGTCTCTCCTACATAGGGCAAACTGGGCATACGATTTAGTTTTTTTTAATCGGTAGGATTATAGTCAAATCCGTTGGTATACCTTTTAACCTAATCATATCGTTTTCAAAAATTTTGAAACCTTATATCCTTTGCCCGGGAAGCCCTTGAATCTCTTTCAAAGCTCATAAAATATTTCCCCAAAGAAGGTTTTAGTGATTTTGGATATGTTCGCTGTTCCGGTGCAAAAATCAGATCTTTGCCCATTTTTTCCGTGATCAAAAAACAAACACTCCTAATACGCTATAAGTTGGGTCGTTACAAAAAATAAAAGTATAATGTTGCCTCTTGGTCAATACATAATATTGACCATATACTAAATTCAGATTTATCCCCGGAAGTTCAAATATAATCGTTCAGAGTCCAGGGTCGCTTTCTTAGGTGTCAACAATATAGCAAAAGCAGCATATTGAGCTTCTGAGGCATTTTTTTTGTACCAAAGTACCTTAAATACACCATTAGTGATGCATCTCAAAGAATCAAAATGGTCCTACTGAAACTTAAAGGATACGTCTGTCTGGTAGAGTCTCCTGAGTTATTTTAATATCCACGAAAATTGGAGAAAGCAAGAAACAACTGTCTTAGCTTAGCGTCAAAGATATACATCTCCAATCGATTACTCCTAATAAAAATAATATGAATAATATGGTTTTAGGGGGTGCTTAAACGTATGGAAAATGGTTTGATATGTTTAAATCCAATACATGTTTTAGAATTTGAACATAAGAAACTTAATATAAAAAAAAACCGGGAATTCCCAACTCCCCCCCCCAAAAACGCTTTTTTTTTGAAAAAAGATAAAAAAAATAACGAATTTTTTTGTTCATTATTAGGTTGCTTTTGATCTTATATAGGGTCATGTAAAAAATGAGGATGGCGCCTCTGTTAAGTTTAGAGGAATGTCTTCACCAACCCCTCTTCTGTAAGTTTCGCAACCGATATTTTCAATCCTTTTGATGTGAGAGCTAAACGTGATTTTGTATTATGGTATAGCTTTAACTCTGTGTAAAATGTCGACCACCAAACTCGGGCAGATTTTAGTTCACAACGTCCAAACCAATTAATCGTAAAATTTCGCAGTGTAAATGAGAAAAAAGTAGCTCTCTTCAGGTCCCAAAACTTTTGCCACTTCAGGTAAAATCTGTGGATCTGGGGACGAGGCTATTAGCGACGGCCCTTTAAAATACTCCAACATGCAACTAGGCCTATAAATTTAGTGATTTGTTTCTTCGATTTTTAGATTAAGGAATATCGAATTATGCTTCATGGGGCTCTTAGTAAAAACTCAGAGATGGGGATAAGAGCCGCACATGTACCCGTACGATACTTCCCTGTGTCAGTCTCTCCATCACCCTGGGGCTCAACCACCCCGGCCACCCTCCAACAAAGTTTAAAAAGGTTGATAAAGTAGGTTGTAAAATTAACAATTGTTTAAATAAACAAATATAAAAATTATATGAAATATTTTGGTTATATAAACTACGACTATTATTAACCAAAAAGCTGTATTCGTCGGGACTAACCCAATTTAATTATCAGCTGTATGCACTGGCAACACTTTGATTTGTTTCCCGACCGCACCCCACATTTTACGCTTTCTTACACGTTGTTTTAGCGTGCATTTGTTGCGTAGGGCGTACTTGCTTACTCCCGTAACGCACGGCGATTCGAACAAAAACAACATTCTCTGGCTTTCGCTGCGTACATCAACTGCGCGGAGAGTCTCCTTCTAGCGCCTTTGGCGCTATAGATTTCTGTGACGGCAAATGTAGTATTGCGCCCTCTACCCTCAGCTATTTTTTTTATCGGGGGGGTAGGACATGCCAACCTAACCGCAACAGCAAATTCAAAACGGCATCCAATTTCCCGGATACTATCTATTGCAAAAGACTTAACGGTATGATGGCGCTCTTACGCATATCGAACGGTTCACACAGACTACTAAAGACCTAGCCTGGTCACGAATTTTAAATCTAAATGACGTTATTGGAATTTACAACTATTTTGCAGCGGGTTATCCCTGACACCGACGGATTTCGAAAGTCAATATTTTTTTCTTAATTTATCATGATATTACCTAAGATCGTTTGAACAAGGGTTTTTAATGTCACTGGACCGCGAGACTGCCATAGTAATGCACGTCGCAGTTCCCCAATTACCGTTTGGAAATCCCCAATGCCCAAATACGAGCAGATCGTGCGCCCCCCCCCCCTGTTTTTTATCATTCTTTTGCGATAAGGCCCTACTGGGGAAAACGTTAAGTAAAAAAAAAAAAACAAAAAAACACACCCACCACAATTGGAAAAAAAGTAGGTAAAGTAAAAAAAAAAAAACAATTGGACACAGAGTAGTCTAGTAACACACAATTGTAACTAAATTGGGACATCATTCGTTTTGTAACTCATTTTGATCAATATCACCAAATGTCCAAAAAGTGAGCTAAAAGTGCTTTTGTTTTTCATCCTCGATTTGTGGTAGTAAATTACATAAATGTCGAAACCAATCAGAACAATCATACGTTTGAAATGTGAATTATTGTTTTTGTTTTTATGCTGAAAGAAAAAAAGCAAGTATAGGTTAATAGCGAGAATGTAAGAGGTAAAAAGAGCTTTGGTGGGGTTCTTCGCATCGCGGAGTTTTTGACCACCACCACCCATAGCTCCAGGAGCAGGTCTCCCTCACTTACCTCAAAGGTCAGCTATTATTTTTTCTTATCTTTCTTTTGACTAATTTTATCTCTCTTCTAACCTGAAAAAGTAATTAAAATTTTTATATATTTTTAAAGAGGCATTAGTGAGATATTCAAACCCAAAACCCTGTATCATAGGTGACTATCTAACCACAAGACCGGCGAGGATTGTGTCCGATTACATTCCACCTTGTCATTTACGGAATAAATCGCTATTGCTTGTGGTCAGCACTCAATCAAATGAATAGCTCCGCTCTGGAACGGTTGCCACAACTTATGCTCCATGAGCATGAGTGGCGGTCAAAATATCACACTTGCGTATTGCTCGTGCATTTCCAATGCTCTCAATTCGATTTGAACTCTCGATTGATGAATCCCTATGTTTTTTGGTCTGTTCTGTATTTCTGCATATATTTTGTTCTGCTGTTAATGCACCTAACACTTTTTTTTTATTTTTACAATAAGCTCTTAGCCCCGAGTGTTAACATTCTTTGGAGGACCTATGCAGCTGAGGAAATACATTGAGCTCACACATTTCATTGATGAAACGGAAATCATTATATTTTGTTGAAACTTTTTATTGTCCTATATACGTACTATAGAACAAGGTAAAAATACAAGGTTGGTTGATTAGTTGATTAACTATAAGGCAACTTCTCTATTGTGAGTCACAACCTAAATCAAAACGATGTTATTTCAATCTTTGTCATGAGTTTTTTAAAACTCATTAAATATTTCTAGAAAACCTTGAAAAGTCATATGCATGAGTATTGAATAGATGATATTTCATGGTTAAATGTATAATAAATACTCCCATTTCAAAACACTGTTGAACCGTTTTTCCCAAATAAAACCTAGCTGATTATGATCCTATGTTAGTCCTAAGTGGAATCAGAAATAAAACTGCTGCTTAGTTTTTCTGTTGCATCAGGTTACTTTTTTTGGCTTGAACAATCTCATCTATGCGTAGTGGCAAGGACTAATTCTCAAGTTTTACATTTTCACTTTCAACTTTGTCAGATTTTTTATTAGCTAGCAATAACAATTTGTTCAAAGAATACTGACATCCAGGATGATTATTTAGCCTATACATTAGTCCTTTCACGCTCTTTATAACTTGGGCGGCAACGTCTGCAAGTTTTGTGAGTGTTATTGTAAAAACACAAGGTGGTAAAATATTTTTCCGTCTCACTTTTTGAAACCAGTTCCCTTACTGAGTAAACGTTTTTGAAGCGATTTTAATATTACAAATGTCTAAAGTAAAGTTACACTTTTAAATTCCAAAAGCGGTGACTTGTACAAATGAAGCCAAATACCACGACCGGTTTTCAGGGTAACTCTGTGAAGAACTGAATGATATTCTTTGAACAGCTGATGCAATTAAAATAATTTTTCCACTGGCGGTAGCTCTATGCTTTCACGTTAATATATTTTCACTGCATCATCCACAACATTAAAAGGACAACATAGTTATAGAAGTCATTTAGGGACATGTATCTAGTTGCAAAAAGTATACCAGGCAACCTCTGAAGCGACACCTCCAACTTCTCCTTCCAACTGGCACACATAATGTGATTTCACATCAAGTGAAACCTTTATTTTCATCACTCTTGTTAAGAAAATTCAATTCAATCCGTTTTCCACCAAATCTCAACAGTCACGTCAAGGCTTCACGTTAAAGTCCCGACCTTTCTTTAACTTGAAAACATGAACTTTCTCAGGGGGTTTTCCGCTCCCCTCTCATTAGAGTGATCAATGCGTGGGATCACAGGCTTAACGGAAGGTCCACTATTATTCTTACATTTGAATTAAAAGCTATTAAAATAATTTTGTCAACATGATGTCCTCCTGGAAGTGCTCCCCTAATTTAGTTTTGGTTTCTTCCAACAGGAAGGGCAATACGTGATTTACTGAAAAAACAACATCACCCCTTTTGTCGTCTCAATTTTGCTATATGGCCGATCTCCCCCCCCCCCCCCCGATCTCCCCTTCCGTATCCCTCTCCCAAACAATCGTCTGTAACCGCCTTTTACAAGTCTAGCTCTGTCCCTCTATACACCAAAGAATTTTGAAAAGTACAATTCAATACATAATTGTAAACATGTAAACATGACTTTACAACAACAGTACTATTGTGAAAAACATATATGATTAAAAGAATAAATATAATAAAACAACTTTGTTTTACTACAGAAAACATATTCTGTAAAATCTATAAATGAATAGCTATGAAAATATCTATAATAACGTAATAGCAACATACACGCATATTGAATAAGATGTAAATAAAATATGCTAAGCATCATACATTAAAAGGACGTTGAACACATGCTAATTTTCAACTAGAACGTGCACAATTTACAGATGAATGTCCAACTTTCGTATACATGTAAACTCAAAACAAGAAAACAAGAGAATATACTTTAACATTGAATTCCTGTTAAATTTGAATAAATTAAAAGGAGTAGGTGAGTAAGCAAAACATTACCATATATAAATTTAAAACAAGTTAATTGCACACGTATTACCTTCTCTTATATCAGAAGTAAATGTTGGTCACAATTTTTTTAAGGAATCATTAAAATATATTGGTCACATCATTTCTATACTTCATCCCGTCTGAATGAAGTGACGTCATTGGGCATTTAACGGGTACAATGTGAAACGTGTAGGGCACTGGCAAATATGTGTGACGTCACTTCATACTTCAGATAGGACGGAGTATGCTACCACGGGATATTCCATTTGAAGTCCGCACTACTCTTGGAAGATATTGGCAAAGTATCCACGGAGGAGTGTGTATTGTAATTAAATATATAAAAGGGCCATGCTATGGAAAACTTCATCAGATTTTTCCACAGTATTTATGCAATATCTATAGATACGGGAAAGACACCAGATGGAATGAGTATATTTAACTTGCAAATATTAGTATCAATTTACGTATTGAACATATCCAAATTAAAATCTACTTTGTATATAAGTCTAGCTTTAGTTGGATCAACATTGGCTCCACTAACCCCCGTGAACGCTAATGCTATATGTAAAATCAGGCAACTATCACCATAATTAAAAAAGCCATTTTGACTTATAGGTTGATTATGTAATTTAAAAAAAAAATCATGACCTTGTACTTTTTAAGTAAACGCCACTTTAAAATCAAGATGTAGAACTACTTACTAAGATCTAGTTATACCTACCTAATTCATGCCCTTTGATAAAAAATTAGACAATTGTTACTAAGATATCCACTGGAGGGTTGGTACATTTTGAGACCCCACTTGCCTGACCCTACTTTTGAATTTAGCACCTTTACGGAATACAGCATCCAGAGCCGGGTCAGGCAAAGTGGGGCCACAAAATGTACGAACCCTCCACTGGATATTTTACTGGATATGAACCCCATTTAATGTTCTTAGGAAATTATACAGACAATTTCTAAATGGTGGGTGGGATCGCATACAAACAATTATGTCTGTGTGATACGATTTGTTTGCAATGTTCTTTGTTCATATGGGATAAATCGACTAAAGCATGTCTGGTTTACTTTGACCCAAACCGGTGATTTAAAGTGTGAAATGTCGCCATCATATGACAAGTTGCTTCTGCTTCTTACAAAAACGCGTGAACGTTACCAGAGAAAAGAAATACACACACCTGGCCAAAAGGTATGCAACAGCAACTGTAGAAAACGAAAATTCATAGCACCAACTGTTTCAATATTAGCCGTGAATCGTTGACAACAAAATACGTATTAAATGCCAAAGTTGTGTTTTTCATACAGACGCGATCCCCAGAAACCGCAGATGTGAAAACTTGATTTGATTGTCATGTCCTACAATTATGGCAGATTAAAGGAAACAGCGAATGATAACTTGCCGATTGCACTCCAGAAGGAACAGACACAGAAACCAAAAATATGGCTTCAAAGCAGCGCTTAATGAATTGTACGAGTTCATTAGGGGGTTGCCTAATGTTATGAGATAAAATTATAGTGGTTGTATGGACCGTAAATGAGATAAAGTCAATTGAAGACAGGCGTCTTCGGAAAAATCGAGAAATTTGGAGACACCTGAAATGCAATTCGAATGATAAATTATGTGGTTTACGTAATTCATGTCTAATTACACGTTTCAACATTGCCTGACAAACCACACAATGTCTACGGCGTGATTTAAAAGTTGTTTTCATGTTATCACGTGACCTCTTTCTGCCATTAAATTTCCTGAGTCCACCGGTGATGAACGTGCTTCCATCTTTTATTGGCATTATCTCTTTTTCGGTCCATACAACCACACAGTTTTTTGCCCCAAACATTTAGAGCAGACCCTGACAAACCCATAAGATTCATTTAGCGACTATTTTGCAGCGTTTTTGACGTTCCTTTAGCCGTATTTCTTCTGGCGTACAATCGGCACGTTATCATTAGCCAGCTCCTTTAACCCGCCATATTTATGGATCATGACAATCAAATTGGTCGTTTTTTTCGCACTACTTGATTCTGGAAAACGGCATCTGTTTGAAAATCACAACTTTGGCAATGATTTACGTAATGTGTAGTCATGAACTCCTGGTAAACAATTTTTACAAACAAATCTTTGAATATAATTGCTTTTTTTCTGCATGTTCCAATACTTTTGGCCAGTGTGTGTAGTTCCATGAATTGAAAGAACTCAATGCTAACTGGACGGTGTACTAAAGATCAAATAACAAATTCACTATTCTCATAGGTAGAGAATGCTGTTCTTATTAATAACAAATATAATATTCTTTTCAGCTGATATATTATATATTTTTGAATGGTCTTATTAATAATTTAGTACACTACTAAACAACCAACCAACCACTAACTAAACGATAATCGCTACCCTTGCAATTTTATTTTTATTTGTACGTCCACATTGGTTTATATATGTAAAATAATAATATAATTTTTTTTTTTTAAAATTAACATCAAATTGAAGTCGGCCTACATCTAGGTGCCAAGACGACTGAATATATGACTGTCAATGAGGAAGACGATCATCAACCTATCTGCACAGCAGATGGTAGCCAACTCAAAAGAGGTCAAGGACTTCAAGTATCTGTGGTCCTATGTTTGCCGACAGCAGAAAGACTTCCTGTCACGCAAGGACACGTTTGCATGCCTGCAAATAAACTACACCACTTATGGCAATCTGGAAAAAAAAAAAAAAAAATTATCTCAATTCACCAAGCTGAAATTCTTTAGAGCCTGTGTGAGAGTATCCTTTTATATGGATCTGAGACCTGGACCATGAAGAAAGAGATACAGGATAGACTGGATGGCACAGACAACAAGCTTCTTATGCGAGTACAAAACATATCAGCTGGCGTAGCACAAGACCAAAGCACCAATATATGGAGATATCCCTCCAATTTCATCTTCTGTTTTGCCCACGCCGTGCACGATTTTGCCGTCACGGTCCCATCGTCGATTGACCAAGTATTCTCACGTCACATGTTGGAAGTTACCATGCCAAAACAGGGGTCGTCGCCCCTTTTAACTACATTGATGTGATTGCTCGAGACATCCAGCAGGATCCCATCTGACATCCCCAACCTAATGACAAACAGGGACATTGCGCTACATGGTGCACAGCATCCCGGCTGCGGCCGTTAGATAGATAGATTAATGATTGTATTATATTGCATCGTCGTATTCTGCCTCCTTAGGGTGAGCCGAAGTTTATACACAGATATGAATCTGCTTTTTTATGTTATATTGTATACTTCAAATCCTGTATGATTAGAATATACGCACGACTATTAGTGAACAAAGATCACTATTTAGATGATCTTTGTCTATATATATTTGTACATTATAGATGTTAAAGTATGAATGTTTAATTGTCATGCGCGGGCTTGTACTTGTACGTAACTGGAATTCTGTTCGTCGATAACATGAGCAAAGAAATTTCACATATATTGCAATTAATCTTAATAGATTCAATTGCATGATAATGGACGGGCAGGAACAATTCCCCCACGTTAAACATGTTAGAGGCTATGGAATGGAGAACCAGAAGCCGGGGTCCCGAAGCCCTATAGGCCTAACTATGGGGGACTTTCCCGACACATGTAGTTTTATATTATGTCGGATATCGGGATGGGTTGGTATGGCAAAAATTGTTCTTCAGATCTTATAGTTCACAACACTCGATGGCTTGGACAAAAAAATATGGTGAGATATGAAAGTATAAAAATTTGGAATGTGCACTTAACTCTAAAGAGGCCAGTCGTGGTGGCGGGAAGATGCAGAAAGGATGTTACTTGAGGTAGGCCTCTTATATTAAAAACGTGATTTAGTACATAATTATAAGGTCAATATCAGATTCAACAAAAATTATGGAGTCGCCATTTGTTTTATTTTAAAAAAAACAGTCTTATCGTAGAGGTCGCTCAAGATACAAGCAGCCGTTAATACGTATAGCCATACGGAGCCTGCACCTTGTTTAACTGCCGTTTCCACCACGGCAATCTCCGACGAATAACGGCATTGTTTTGAAGCAAACTCTTTTTACATATATTGTGATACCATTCCTCCATCTTACGGCATGTCGAAAACAGTCAAAGTCATTTTCTCAAAATATCAATCCTATTGTGACCATATGTCATTGACGTTTTGTTTAAAATTACTCATAAATTAAATTCCTTAAAAAGTAGCGTTCATTTTATCATAAAGCAATAGCATACTTGATGATTTTATTGATTTATTTCTTATTGCTATTGGAAATGAGTTCATTTTTGTAGTAAAGATGCATAAATACAGTAAGGCGGTTATTTCAGGACCATATAGTGCCCCCTCATAGAAATGTATGATGAACTACGCGATAAGAAACTGCTCTCTTTTCACACCAGTTCCTGTGCAGATATATAGACTGGCCAGTTCATAATTATGATTCTGTTAAGTTTAATGAATGAGTTATCATAAGATGAAACAATCATCACAACGTCAAAATATGATACGATTCTAACTACATTACAAACTCGTAATTAAGGACAAAGTTAATAACGACCGATGTGTGTACTACAAAAGAATCAAAACGAGTCGAAGGTTGATGCGGACTATTACATGCTATATGTCACAAGTATCACTCCTACACACATGTAGATACCGGTCATTAACTTTCTCCTTGGAAACCAAACCCTCACAGGTAAATATTACTTTTCTTGCTGTAGTTGTTTCAAACTGTTTCATGACGTTGCCAGGAGTTTATAGAACCCCACCAGGATGACTTTGCCTTCTTTGGTGATTGCTTTACCAGCGACGAATTCTTTGGTAGCCTTCACACCATTTGCGTAAAAATGGCCTATATTAGTGACACAGAAGCAGAATAATTCATATTGGAATCATGATCAGTACCAGAATCTTAATTGGGATAAGAGGTTCATGGTTCAAATCGGACGATACATTTCAAGTGGACACAGTCGCCTTACTCCTATAGCCAATTCCTTGACACTTAATTTACTCCAGGTGCCAAGGGATATTTAAGTCAATTGGTTTATGTGAATTATAATGTATAACACCATGGTATAACAGAATATAAGCTATGTGTGTTGCATAATTTTGCTGATGCTTTGGTGTATTTGAGACGCATGGGGACAAATAATTCGATTATGTGACAGAAATCAAATTTTGTGTTAGCCAGGGTGGTGCCAAATTGGTGCTTCCTATGACAAAATTTGCAACCTATGCCAGAATTTTTGCATAAAATTCCTAACAGAAAAGTTATAGATGAAATTGGTCCATGTAAGATTCAAAAAATCTAATCCCTATAGGACTCCGTACCAACGTTGTGCTTTATTTTGTAATGCCGATGCGTAACTTGGTGTTACCAAGTTTAGTAAGAAGTGTTTCTAGAAGGCTTATTATTCAGGGGCGTAACAGGGGTGCAGGGCCGTACGCAGGATTGATTTTGGGGGAGGGGGGGGGTGCGGAACTTTAAAAAGTGACGTTTTTCGAAATGGTGGACATTTTTGGTTAAAAAGTTGACCTAACCCCCTAAAATGGCATTTTTTGGACTTTTGAACATTTTATCACCAAAAAGTGGACGCTTGTCCAACATTCTCTAAATTTAGAACCTTTTTTCAAAAAACATCAGCAAAAAAGGGACCTTTTACCCTTTTTCCCCGCTTAGGGCCGGCAGGGTTCCATTGTCAGAAGGGGACAAATTCCCGGTTTTGACGCAGATTTCCCGTTTGAGGTGGTTTTGAGGCAGATTTCTGGTTGGGAAGTTCAAAATGTCCCGGAGCAGGCGCCAAAAAGAGGGATGATTTAGCATATTTTTCCAGCTAATCCCGGTCAAAGCTCCTCTACCCCCGCCTGTACGCCAGTGCTTATTGTACATCTACCGCCATGTTACGTTCAACTCACCTTGCACCGGCCTAGTAGTCAAACCTGGGTTATCAAAGTCATATTTCTTTTTGTTTGTAACACATTTTCAGCTGTCTGGTCACCTGGGTAAACAAAATGAAACATGATTAGACAGTTAAAAGAACGTTCAGTGAATGCAAATCAAATCTTTTTCGATAAAAAGGGCCAATGGTGATTTCTTTCCGGTAAAAATTTACGGATTTTGCCGATATAGGGCGCAGACATATTTGTTCTGGGAGTTGTGTAAAGCCATTGCAAATACTGATTTAGAAGCCAGCGAAAAAGCATCAGGTGACCAACATGCTTCCTGTCACAAGAATACTCTGTGAACTTCCAATCGCCAACACAAGAGCTAAGTTTGTTAAAAAATAATGCTATTGTAAAAATTTTCCTAACCATTTTCAGACGGTAAAAAAAAAAAGGTTTTCTGTGTCACCGGTAGTGTAATTGCTTTTTTAAAATAAAAAAAAAAATGGGTTGACGGAAGTATAAGGGATATTATATTATATAATATTCCCATGTTGTAAGTGCTGAACTACTCCTTTAAGCTCAAAAATCATAAAAATCGCAGATTAAAAAATCTTTACCTGAGAATTCCGTGGTGGAGCTATTGTAATGCATAGCATATTTCTCCAACAATCAGACTCCCCGTATTCTTGAATAATTCTTCTGTGGCAAGATGGCGGCAGCCCAATCCTGGGCTCTCTTTCAATGTTCTTTTGATGCTTAAGTGGGCTGCACCGTGCTTTTCATAATCTATTATGTGCATCCAAACAGATCCTTCTGGAACTTTTTGAGGTCTTTTGGAGAGAGGTCTGGTTCGTCAAGTTTTACTGCATTAATCTGTTAGAAGAGTAAAGACAAAATTTGACTAAATTTCTCCTCAGCTAGGACCCTCCCAGGGTCAGTGGTATAAACGGCTGGTAATGGAAATTAATATCCCTCTGAGTCAACTCGGCGGCACGCGATACTCCATGGGATCAAAGAAGATGAGAAAGATCTTGCTTTCTTGCTCAGTTAATATTGTTTAATTATAGGCTTTCAATACTATGGGATATGTAAAGTGCAAAAGTTGCACATTGATTGAAAAAATGAAGAAAAATGTATATCACAATTCTTTTCCTAAATATCATGAACCAGTAGATTACATCATGCAGCATTGTTCTCGAGCAAATAATGCACTGTTGATATCCAGTTTAAATCCCCTCGGTATGCAGAGATAAAGCACTACAAATACTGTTCCAAACTGTATGGGTAATAAAACAATGGCTCTTTACTTCCAGATAAAAAAGGATTTCAGGTGTTCATAAACCGATTAAGGTCGAGCTATTTTTTTCATTGACGCAAAGCGCAAGATACTCGTCCTTCTTTCACGAATAAATAACTCTTAGGCTTCTACTGTGCAGTTCAATTAACTTTGACCATATATTTCATCATTTTCCGAAAAGGAAACAAAGATGAACACAAAAAATCATGGGACAGACTGTGACCTAACATTTTGTGCAGAAAACAAAGATTAACTGACAAACTTGTCACGTAACCCCATTTCTTCAATTTACCGGGTTGTTAGCACAGGTCGCTAGATCCCCTTCTTTTGTATTTTTTTAAATATGTGGTTTGGTAAATTGAATAGAAATGAGGTCCCGCAATAGTTATGGATCTTGGTTCTGAATAAAAATGTTAGGTCACGCTTACCAAGCAACATATCCACCATTAGTTTGTTTCACAGCGTTTATTTTTTCAATAAATGTGAAATATACAGTCAAAAATGATTTGAACTCCCACATAGAACCTCAAAGTTTATTTTTTATCGCGAACGAGGGCCAAGATGCAATCCAAACTGGGTAGACGTTTCATATTGAAGTCCAAATTATACAAAGGAGTTGCCATTGATTCCGTCCTGCGCTTACGCACAACATCTACGTGCATGACGGAATCAAGGCAAATACCTCATTTGCCGTTACTTGAGGACTTCAATGTGAAAACGTCTACCCAAAAAAATGGGCAGGGATAACCAGTCAATAACGCATGACATATATCAAACCCGTTTGCGTGGACAGTAACAAAAGGCTTCCAGTTTCCAACTAAACAAAGGGGAATCTGAATGAAGTGCTTGTACGCTTGAATAGCATGTGGAAACTAACTATTGTCAATTAATGTCATTGATCCAAGCGGGATTGCATGCCATTTTATTCATTTCATGATGAAAATATGCAACCTTTACAAGTGCCATAACCAATAAATGGTAATTTTAAAATTTATATTATTTTAGTGGAAAAATGGTTTACTTCTGCAAAGTATGTAATCAAAATGAACAATTTTCGTTTGATCCCATGGCCAACGGAGTGGTATTTTTGAATTTTGTTGAACTCAGTGGACAGTTAGTTCGTATGAGGGGTATGGGCGGCCATTGGCGTCAAAAACGTGTCAGCGCAGTATTAAAAGGACAGATGCCCAAGGTTGCAGGAGGGCCCCAGCCTGATTTTTTTTAGTTTTTAGGATTTTAGTTTTTTTTATTTGTTTTGTATATCCATTGGATGATGGTGTTGGTGATGCAATTACCCAAATAATAAGTTTGATTTTATGTTTAATTGAACCTTACTGTGCCCTGAATCCGAAGACCAGAAGCCGACGGACCTGTGATGGACAGGTCTACCCATCAGCAGGGTTCTCAGAGTAAGACGTTCTCTCCCATCAAGTTGCCCTAATCACATACTTCAGAATCGAAAAGTTGGAATCATTAGAGAGAACGGTTTAGGATTTGTAACCCTAACCCACCAACACCACTCTGTCACCCTGCCTATACTGAGGACTTTCGGACACAAGTCAATGGGTTGTAACAAAACATACAAACGCCACCGCCCTCGGAAAAGGACGAAGGCAACCATGATTCCAAATGCCACTGCTAACTAACACAGCCCAGAGGCAAACGGTCTTTGAAGACAGAATCGATTGCGATATTATTTTTGAAGATTATTCCACAAATGAGAAGGACCTGCATCCAGGCAGCTGATGTGTGCGTTCACAGAGAAGGGTGTTTCAGGAATTTGAAGGTGGGTGACATTCTGGACCTTCCATAGTATAGCTCTGGTTATTTGATACAATACAATATAATACAAACAACGGCATTTGATACAGCGCCTTCTCAAAACAAGGTCAAGCGCTTTACAAATATAGAGAGTAATACTATTTAGCCTAAAACATAGTAATACACAGGATTCGTAAAGATGCACCATGAGCTAAGTACTTAAAACATCAAAACTATAAAATAAAAGAAAAAAAACAGCCTGCACAAATTAAATATTCATGTGAGGCAATAACAAAAAACTAATTTAAGCACACGATCAACTCTTAGGAAATAGGATGAAATTTTAGAACTTTCTTAAAAAGTCAACAATGGAACTTGGTGTGGCGAACAGAGATAGGCAAAGAGTTCCATAGGCTAGGGGCCGCATTGCTTGAAAGCCCTGTCACCCAAGGACCCTTTTTGTGCGGGAAAACAGTGAGGAGCGTCTGTTCATCTGCAGAACGCAATCTTGGCCCTGCCAGGAATATACAAAGAGAGGTATTCGGACAAGTTTAAGATGGCAATTGTCCGGAAAATGCCCTTTGTAAGTAAGAAGCATAAGCTTAAAGACAAAGCGCTCACTAATTGGTAGCCAAGGGAGCTCTTTAAGGAGGGGTGGCTGGTGTCTTCTATCACATCTGATCACCAGCCTGGCTGCTCTATTCTGCAAAAGCTGAAGTTATCGATCTCGGGCCGACACTCAATACAAAAGTGAAATTGGCATAGTCAATGCGAGCTAAAATCAGTGAACGGAAGAGATGATGAATCTCAAATGTGAGAAAGCGGCGGATCCGGTAATATGCACAGGTGGAAATAACAGACTTAAGGATGACCTTACATGTTCAGTCATAGACATTGTCTGTTCAAACACGACACCAAGGTTTCTAATTGCCGAGGACTGGGGAACATCCACTGTCCGACCCTGATGGTCTTCTTTGAGGCGCCTTGTGTAAATAGGATGAACATGCGATGAAAAAATTCTGTCTTTCATCATTCAATTTGAGTTTGTTACAGCTCAATCCACTCACTGATTTCACAATTACAAATAGAGAGTTCTTTTGACAGCATGTTTGGCATCACCATCAATCTTAATCAAATGTCAAATAGAGCTGGACATCATCAGCCATACATTTGGTAAGCCAATTTGTGCTTCCGATATGATGCGATAGCCTATGTGTACATTATGAAAAGAGAGGCCCGACCGACCACAGAACCCTGAGAGACCGAAAAGGAGATGATGCTTGTTTTGAAAATTGGGCAATCCCCAATGCGCACACGAAAGAGCGGTTCTGCAGGTAATACCGAAATCCACTGTAAGGCAATTCCCCTTGAATTGGTGAAGTATCACGTAACCTATTCAAAAGAATGGCATGATCAAAAGTATCAAAAGCTGCAGAAAGATCTAGCAGCCAATAGCAACTGCCTTACTGTTGTGAATTTGCATTGAAGGAATCTTTCTTGACCGCAGAAGTGGCCGTTTCCAGTGCTTTTTCTTTCTTTGTAAGCCTGCCTGAAACTCTCATTTAGTCATTTGAGAACAAGATGATCCTTTATCTGGCATCTCACTATTTTTCTCCATGAACTTAGACACGCAGCTAATATTTGACACAGGCCGATAGTTTTTGAGCACCACTTTGTCTAGGGAAGGCTTGTTCACGGCCAGTTCGGAGCTGTAGCTGGGGAAAAAACCAGTGCGGATAGACTTGTTAATGATCAGTGTTAATGCCTCAGCCAGAGTTGCAACATTCTCCTTAGGTAAACCCTTAATGGAATGGTGCCTCGGAAAACATTGATTTTGATTGGAGTGAATAATCACCTTGGTGACCTCTTCAACAGTGACTGGATTAAACTCATGTATTGGAACGGTTCTCTCATCAAGTTTTGTCCCGCTGGATCATTCATGCGAGGTGGACTGGGATAATTATCAAGGTCCCGTATGATTTTGTATTACCTTGGTCGCTGAAAAACCTGGCAAATGAGCTTACTTAGTTCAGTAGCTGAATTACAGTTAGGAGAAGTTGTTTAAGTTTGGGGTTCAGAAGCTTTTTCAGAGTAGCAAACATGGTTTTGTGTTAGCATGTTCTAATTGTTCTCTGTAATAAACATCTTAGCATGATGAAGGGAGTTACCCAGTCCCAATTGCTGATGGTACAGTGTCTGCATCAGAATCGACCACTATTTTAATTTTTACCCATTTTCTCTCTAAAACAGTCTACGGTCAACGTCTGGCAGCATCAATTAATCTTTATTAAACCAGGGTTATTCTGGTCTCTAATGCGGAACCGCTGTGAGGAGGTGCCATGGGAATCAGAGTACACTAATTAATAGACTCCTCAATTTACCAAGCACTCATTCAATGAAGCCCTCACGAAGGTCAAGACTGCCAATCACGGATAAATGTCATTGGAGGACAAGAGTCCTTGGCAATATTGCTTTAGATTTCTGATGGTGGTGCACATAAGTAGTTCTATGAGTGGTGATTTTCTGGCTGCTAACGTACAATTAATCAAACGATGATCAGAGCCTAGCCCAGGCAAGAGGTCCAACCCAGCAAACTATCCATCTTCAAGACGAGATATGATCAGGTCCAGAGGGTGACCATCTTTATGGGTTGGGCCATAGATATTGATGATGAAAACCATTAGCAGCCAGAATCTTTCCAAAAAAAATGAAGAGACTCAGGTTTAGCGGGGAGGTCAACATGCACGTTGAAATCACCCAGCAGTATCGTTTTAGCGGGGGGGAACAAGAGCAATCTAATTAAGGAAAGTATCAACTCATTTAAGAATTGACCTTATTTGAGACCATTTTCCCTGGAAGGTGGTGGACGATACACAGGGATGAGTCTAACACTAGTTTTGTTTATTACCACACAAGCATGCCTCAAAAGAAGGGGTATTAATACTATTAAGGCCTGTGGGTGTATTTTGAATGTTTATGGGCAAGTTTTTGTGGATATCCCAAACACCACCTGGCAGTCAGACTTCCTGGGAAAGTTATAGAAGGATATCCCCTCAGGGAGCATCTCAGCAATGACCACCGGATCGCTTTCAGCCAACCAGGTTCAGTTATCACAAAAATGTCAACATATTCCAATAATGTCATCATAACATAGAGACCTTCTTTACGGACAGAACGGGTGCATTCATAGACGATGTTGAGGAAAATTTTCATTATGTTAAGGAATGTCACGGATGTTGCTGGAGTTCGTGTTGACGGCCCAGTCATGATGGGATAATTTTTGGTTTTTAGAATTGTCGGACTGCCGAGGTGAATGTCGGGGGTCCTTGGATGGTTTAGATAGATGGATTAAAATATCAATGGCCCGGGAATGTGGTAATAATGGTAGGGTTACGGATCACCCTGTTGAATGTTGATGACGCGACGTCACTACTGGCATGATTCTACGTTTCATGTGCTTCCCCCCCCGAGGGGCTCTCGTTCTAATGAATTTCATAATCATATCCCCAAACTACAAGTACCGAAAGAAAACACTAAATAAGAATTAAATTACAATTCTTAAATACAAATTACAGAAGTTAATACAAAGAATACAAATTACAGATAGTTATACAAGAAGTGCTAGTAAAAAAGATCAGAGCTGTGTTCGGCAGGTCAAGGTCAGCGAACACGTCTAAGCCGGCCTTCAAAAAGACCCAGTATAATGGCATAGACAGCTTATCAATATAATCAATGCAAATATTAACAATTTAAACCTTAAGAGCAGATAAAAAGGCAAAATTAGTGGCAAGCCTGCGTTTTCTAGAGAATTAAAATAAAACCGAAAAAACTGCCGATATGCTTTACCAGGGCCGCGACGATGACGCTTTTGGCTATAGGTAATGAAGGTGACACACGATGAGACAAAAATTAGACAAAAATGTTTTATTTTTCATCCAATCAATAGCACCCCAATAGCATCCTCAACATAATGGGTCCGAACTTGATACCACTTATTGCTCCAATGTTATGGTGTCATCAGTGGCCGTACAGACCTTTACAACTGGGGGGGTCTAAGGGTCCAGGACTTTTTTGAGGGGCAAATTTGGGTCCTTCCCTAGACACTGTACAAAAGGTCATCATTTGGGGGGGCGGAAAGGGGGGGGGCAAGGTTTTGTTTGGGGTGTGCCTCGCCCCCCCTGCCCCGCCGCTGGTTACGCCACTGGGTGTCAGTCAATACATCTTCCGTGTTTACAGATACAACCGTTAAGGACGTGGGAGTAATTTATGTGAATAGTCGTGCTCTACATCCTCTTAGATTGGATGAGAAGTTGATCTTGGATGCTGGATTCACATTACAGTCGGTTCGAAGTTTTTGCATGAGGGAAAAAATCCTTATTTTTTACCAGGTGAGACGTTTTCTTTGCGGTTGTTTCAGTAACCTGACCAGTTATATCTGACCACCTTCCCCTGACAACTATAGATGAATTCAACACGAATAGCGGAATAAGTAGTAAATGTTGCTGACTTCCTAGTTGTCATGGAAGAAGGTGGTCAGGTACACTTGGTCAGGTTACGGGGAAACACCTGCGTTCTTCTGCTTTATTAGCTTTTGATTTGGTAAGATATTTCTTGTGCATTGCCGGTGTAAAAGGAGATATGGTCCACCTGGAGCCACAGTCCCGGGGCCACAGTCCAGGTTCCATAGAAAAAGCAAGAGAGTATGATAAATTGGACGATATTAAATTAAATTTACTATTCTAAATGGAAATGGATAGTCACATTCCCAGTTGTGTATAGATATAATATACATATAGGCCTGCATTAATTTGTGACACTTGGTGAAGAGTCAACTGAATCCAGTGCCATATTCTTCACCGTTGTAGGTGGACTGTGAGTCCGGAGGACCATATCTCCTTTCACACTGGTCAATCTGGCCCACTGCATATTTAGAAATGAGATAAGGTGGCGTTTGTTCGGTGGCGTTCGTTCGATCAAATGTAGATCTGACGCTATATCCGATTTCAGATATGGGTGCTTTGTACAATTCAGGGCTCTGTTTCTACATCCACCACTTTAGTCTACAACATACCTTTCTAACGGTCGTCTCCATTTTCTTTTCTGTTTCGCTCCTTGGCGGTTCCTCAACAACGTATTGAGTTGTACGTACTACGCGTGTCACCTGAAACCATTAAAGATATCGTTAAAACTTATGTTGGTCAATAAAAAAAAATAAACGAATATTATAGTGTGGTTTGGTGTGTATTCCCGTAGGATTTTCATGCTAAAATTGATTTTGTTGCTGGTTGGGGTTCAATAGGGCCTAAACTATCAGAAAATGATGGGGTGCAAATTTTCGGACTGATGCCCCCTTCTTCAAGGGGGGGAAATGTTAGTACAGGGGTAAATTTAAAATCGAATCAAATTGCGTTTTAATGTACACTAGCGCGTTCGTCTCCCCATAAGGATTAGAAAAAGTATATATTTGCCTAGGTTCCAACCTTTAGTTAAAACGGTATAGCCCCATAATGGCTCAAAGTCACTCTGGAGGTAAATGCTCCGATGTTGTTGAAAGTGGTGTCAAATGATTTGTGTCACACTGAAACAGAAAAAGCATTTTAACTGAGTTGGTGATAGCACCATTGCAACATCCAGAGAAAGTTCTGGTGACCCCCATAGACCATGTAGACCCTTGCTACATTTTGCTGTGTAATTAGCCAACCAAATGTCACACACTGTAAAATAATACATTTTTGGATCCTGTGAGACAATACAAACAACTTGTCACCAGTTTTTTTTAAAAATGAGCATTGGGTATATTTTAACCCCAGGATGACCTTGAACCATTATGGGGCTATATCGCTTTAACTAAAGGTCGGAACCTAGGCAAATATATACTTTTCTAATCCTTATAAGGAGACGAACATGTTAATGTACATTAAAACACAATTTGACTCGATTTTAAATTTTTCCCTGTAGTAACATTTTCACCCCTTGAAGGGGGCAGCAGTCCGAAAATTTGCACCCTATCATTTTCTGACAGTCTGGTCCTTATTGAATGAAAAACAGCAAGAAAATCAATTTTAGCATGAAAATCCTACGGGAACTGTTTCATTGACATACCAAACCACACTATTATTTTAAACCGTCGTTAACCGTGAGTTAAAAAGAAATTACTTTGAAAACAATATCTTCTAGAATATGTCCAATGTGACTTAAAATGTTAGATCAAACCTAAAATAAGGAAACCATGCAATTTTTCATCGGCGACGCTAAAATAAAATTCAGTGGGCAGGAAGCAAATTTGGAAGTAAGTTGAATCGTAAAAAATCTGAAATTTAAGTTGCCATAAAAAATTTGGAGCCCTTCGCTATTTTCCGAAATCGCACGAAGATGGGCACAGTAAGTAGCTGGTCACACTCTACCATACTCTCCGACCCTCACCCCTTAAGTGTCGCCGCTGTCAATTTCGACATATAGACCCTAATACAAATCAGATCTTCCAAAAAGCGAATTCTAATTTAGAATTTAACAACTTCTACCTGGGATAAAGTATTCAGTGTCCATTTAATGTGACAAATTATAACAACTTGGCTGCTGGCATACTATTGTTCTATATAATAATGTTTCTATACTTGTTATTATGCACCTGTTCCTTCGTTTTGTACTTTTCCGGCAAAGGGGCTTTGATGAAGAGACGAGGACCCGTGCGCGTGCTAGACTTGCTTTCAAGACACGTAGATGTCTGACACAAAGAGATATATATGTACAAATTGTCACTGTTGACTTAATTATGTAACGTCATTTATGAATCCGATTCAGCAACATGTATACACCAGGGAGGTACATTGAGAGCGTACGTTTTCTTAATGTTTATGGTGCATCAGCGTGTGCTAAAAAGGCGATAGGTAGCGATAGGTGATGCACGATATGTTAGCGGTGCTTTGTCGTGTAATGGTAGCTTTGAGACCTTGAGAAGCGGTAGTAAACATGGTGTTTTTTTTTCAAATCTAAAGGTAGCAATCAACACTAAACCTAAACTCTAACATAAATGCCAAAATCTGATGTTGAAACTGCTACTTTCAACGACTATAGCCATTTTGACAGAGTACCGCCGCGTAGAACAGGATTTTACTTTAAGACATGAAGTATGACACGGTATCATTTATGGGAGACTAATGTGTCAGAGGTTCGAAAAAAACTGCCATAATAATGGACAAAGCAGAAATTATTCTGGAGAGACCAGTTCTTCAAATATTTGCCGTCCTCCCTGGAACTTAGAGACGCATGGCTATGGTCATATTGAAATTTATATTGAAAAAAAAAGCGGACATGTGAGAGATAAGTTTATGAATGTTATCATCATCCAGGGTTGAAATATGAAGAATAATTAAAAAATATGGTCAAGGACTTAATTTTTATTGTTGTGGCTACAGTATCGCCTCCAATCCAGGATGCTCATCAGGCCGACTGATCTTGAAGCGGCAATTGGTCGATGACCCGTGACGGGGTTTTGAATTGTCACGGTTTGATGATGAATCGTCGAGGGATCGTTTGGGATAGCTGGATGTAGGCCCCCGCCAAAATTCAGGGTAGTCAGCTGATGAATACGAACAAAAAATAACGACATGCCTTCGCTAACGCTAAAGTTACGAACTCCAACTGGACAACACACAAACGTCAAGCTGTAAATACATTGCAAAAGACAAAGGACATTCCTCTATCTACCCAGCGGATAAAGGGAGGTGCACGGTAGTTTTGGACAAGGTTGATTAACTCATAAGAAAGTCTGTATCTCTTGAGTGGGCCACCAAGACTATGAACTCCTAAAACGGGATCCCACCAGTGGTTACAAGAAAAGGGTAATAATAGAATCTAGACATGCAAGATCTTGAGAAATAGGAAGTTATTCTAGGGAAGCTATATCATTAAATTATACCCCTGGTGAATCTGTACCAACGTTCATGGCCTACAAAAATACCATAAGGTCAAATAATCCCTTGAAGACCAATGTGAGTAGTGTTGGTCAGTCACATACCAATGTTGCGAAAACATCTCGCAGACATAATTGGACCATTAGTAGGCAAGAGTGAACACACCATATAATTCAACTCAAGTGCTTTTGTCAAACAAATCCGGGACAACAATTAGAGGACAAGGACGCCATAACATCATACGATGTATCCGCACCGTTTACATGCGTGCCCCCTGCACGCGGCAGTGGACCGTGGTCAGGGAATTTTGCTGATCTGGTGAAGGGACAATACCTTGAGTGAAAGAACCAAGCTCAGTACAGATCAAATTTGTATTCCTCTTAGAATGGTGCCTTAACACAACATATTTTGTTTATGACGGCAAGTTCTATATAGCAACGCCTAATGATGGCGGATGGGGTCACCGTGTCTCCAATTGTTGGTGGGGCTGAAACCTGTTCAGGGAGACGCTTTGAAATTTTGGCCTTGGCATTGTACCCCGGTATTCCACCCTCACAAGTGTGTCGTTACGTAGATGATACATGGGTTCAAATAAAAAAAGACCCAGCTAGTACCCTTCTGCGATTTCACATCAACACAAGGTGAATGAATACATAAGTTCCCCCAGGAAGAAATCCAGGATGGGTAACTATAAGCATTCTTGGACTGCTTGGTCAGTATCCAAAGTGACGGTTAAACCTTAGCAATCGGTCTACAGGAAAGCTACGACCACACAGACCAATATCTTTTATTCGATTCCAACCATCCTCTGATCCAAAAGCTTGGAGTTTAGAACTTGGTTCCACCGGCGGAGGTTATTTCATAAAAACTACGGACGCCAAAACGGAACGAACAAGAAAAATCTGAATCTGCCTGAAGCTCTTGTGGATAAGCCAATGGGACTCTGGAGAAAGCCACTCCCAAAGGTTCAAACCAAAACCTAAATCCACTGATTCACAACAAGGTGAAACAAGAACACGGTCCAACGTCACCATCCTTACAGTGGTTCTGGTGTGGTGTCAGAGAAAATCCGTAGGATTTTTCGGGGGGGGGAACAGCATATTCACAGTGCCTTTAAACCCACCAACACGCTCAGACAAAGAATCGTCCATCCAAAGACAAACCACCTAAGGGACAAACGAACAATGTTGTGTCGCGATTACACAATGCAAAGATCAGAATGTGATGAATGTACATAGGCGAAACCAAACAAACAGTTGCTAAGCGTATGTACCAACACAGAAGAGCGAGTACATCAGGAGGAAGCGGGGAATCAGCCTGTATACACACCGTAACTACAGAAAACATTCCTTTGAAAATTAAGGACGTTGTCATGTTGGACAAAGAATCGCGGGTGGTTGAAACACGGGGGTGTTGTAAAGAAGCAATATACGTGAAGCCGGGAGGAACCATCATTGAACAGGGGAGGAGGACTGAGACCCTAAATTTGCGGGGGAGCCTACAATAAAGCTATCCAAAAGATTCCCTCAACGATTTCATTCATTCAACCGTGACAATTCAACCTCGTCACGGGTCAGCGACCATTTGACGTTTCAAGATCAGTCGGCCTGATATGATGCATCTGGATGGGATGCGATACTGTAAGCCAAACAATAAAAAAGTAAGTCCAGTTGACCAGATTTTAATTTAATCTTTCACATTGATGGATGTAAGGAGAACGGAATGAATGGGGGATGCGTGAAGATTACCGATCAAACTTTTTTCGGATAGAAAAAAAAAAACGCAAGAAATAAAACACAAATTAAAACAAAAAAACAACCTAAAACAAACAAAATTATGATAAAAATATTTTTTTCAACCCGCTAAACCTTCCAACGTACTGCTTTTAGAAAGTTTTGGATTGAATTTGTAAATTTGGATGAAAACACATTAACTTGAAATTTCATCTATCCCTATATGTTGATATGAAGTGGTTTTCACGATGAAGCAGGAACCTATGCATAATCGATACGATCAATGAGTTATAAAATACAATTGCAATTATAAGCAAATCTTCAATTGACACTGGTTTAAATGATTGAGGTAAATTAAATCTTTGTTCAATCGCAAAATACATATTGAATTATATTTTTATGCTCTCGTCCGTGAATTTTTTAAGCAGTTTTCTAAACCAACCAATCTGTTCTTCCGAAATTAGATTTGGTTTATGAATTCAGATGAGAGTCCTGAAAGGCCCCAGATCAAAATTTATAAGTCAACATATCGCAAGAGTAAAAAATACACCATAGTGGTATAATGCATTTTAAGTAAAACCTTCAATTTTCACGATCAGAAGCACTCAACTGAATAAATACAAATTGCCCCTCTCATCCAAAATATATTTCTGCTCACTTATAAAGATGTAGACATGTGCAGAGAAAACAATTGCACACTCGAGAACGTGAAATCTTCTGGCCCCTTTAAATGAAAATCTGTAATTTTTGCAATTACTAAGGCTCTATGATTTATTGCTAAATCAGAAAATCCCCTCAAAATCAGATTCAACAATACATAATCCTAACATACCCTGCTTAGATAAACCAACGCAACCTAATAAGGGACAAAATCGGATATATCATTACTGTCCGTTCGGACATTACTACAACCCGAATTGAAATGGAGATTCATAACTTTGAACACATCTTTGTTTTTCTGTCAATTCTTTCTTCAGTTTGAAAAAGTAACTTATGAGAAATCTATAGACTTATCCTTCACTTTTAAGCTATTCCTGTTTTGTTTTGTCTGTTTGATTTACCGTTGTTTCGTGATTCTGGCGCAGGTGGAATGTAGCCGTCGTCACCTTGGAAATACGTTTCTCTGTTCATACTGACCAATTACATTTCCTGGTGGTTTTTTACTGACCCACACGATGATTTGTTGTCTTTGGTAATTTGCCTTAAATATACCGAAACCGAATTCTTTGCTGCCTTTCCATACCATCTGTGTGAAATGACCTTTAATGTTGAAGAAGACACAGGTGAATTTTGATCAATTGGTTTATATGCTACCTCTCATATGGAATGGAAAAGGTGGCACGTACGTACTGGTCGTCTCACTCAAGTGAAACAAGAAAGATAAACATTGAAAAAGAATAGTCTGTTGTACTCCTGAAAGAACCTTCTATCATGTCTGAAGACTTTCCATTAATGCAAACTCTTGCGAAGAAGAGCTTTCCCTGTTACGCTGATACCTATTGTATATCTGTGATACACTGTTAAAAATTTCCGTAAATTAAGAAAACATTTTCCGTAATTTTACGTAAAATCTGTTTGAGAAAACACAATACAATAAAAACAAAGACATAAAAAATGTTAATTCGGAAATATCCAAAAATTCTGGCAGCAATATTTCCGGACTTTTTTTTGGTTCCGTCCCCCGGTTTTCCGTTAATTTTAAAAAATTAACGGAAAATCGGTTAAAATTTTTTATTTTTTTTCCTGTACTTTTATGTACAATTAACTGTCAAAGTTCCGTTTATTGAAAAAAAATAAAAAAAATAAAAAAAATTACCCTAAAAATGTCTGCAAATACTAGCGTCCAGAAATTTCCGTAAATGTACGGAATTTTTTACAACCAGTGGTATAGTAAACGCTAGGATAACCTAGTACAGGAAAGCGTATAGGCTGGGAAGACATAAACGTAGATGATAGATATATCACATCTTATATGGGCACAACTTGGGACACGAAGTGCACAGGACAACGATATGGCTATTACATGCGGAGGCTACAGGCGACATTGGTTGAAATAGCCCGCAAAGCAAGGCAAGATAGTAAACGCTTGTGGTCACTTTCTCGAAATCCTCTCAAAAGTCCATTACGGATACGGTTATGTTAGATGGGATATTCCTAGGTGGCGTCTATGAAGATTTTGCATTGTTATTATAAGTCTCAACTGAAAATAACAAGAGTACCCTTTCTACAACTATGTACCACGTTTTGTTTGGTGTTTTTGTCCAAACGATTCTGACTTAAAGGGATTTAGCAGCGATTTGCTAATCCTAAAACATCGAAAAATTATCAAAATTCATATTTTTGTATTTTTGTTACTGGCATGGATAAGCGAAAATAACCTGCAAGGTAGATTGACTTGAATCCGTGTATTAAAGACAAGCAGTACTTTTTATCTGATTCTGTATTTCTTACGTGCGTATCAAATTCCGACTTGAAGATCAACAAAGCCTTTTTCCGGTGAATTATCCAGTGGCGGCCGCCCCCCAGCCTCTTTTTTTCTGGGGGGGGGGGGCACGGGGGGCAAAAGTGAAAGCTTGGGGGGGCAAAAGTGAAAATTCTGGGGGGGCACAAATGACAAATTTTGGAAAATTTTCCACCAATTTATGGCCAAAAATCGCTATTTTTGGCCCCAAATCACTGAATTTTTGCCCCAAATCCTTCATTTTTCCTTTCGACCAGGGGGAGCAAACTGGGGTGGGGGCAAGAAAAAAAATGGGGGGGGGGGGCAAATGCCCAAATGCCCCCCATGCCCCACCCTGGCGCCGCCACTGTGAATATCCCAGATTTTTAAGGTTGATGGATCCATGATAGAATCTAGCTGAACATTTCCCCAGAATTTCGTGTAAACATTGCTTCATCGATATATCAATATCAAAAATAAAAAAATGGGTTCACGGTACTATTGTTTTTTGAGAAACAAGTCACCCAAAAGGCCTGTTTTTAAGCTTTTTTAGCCTCAATTTGTACACAGTGCTATGGAAAAAAATTCACTTTTTCGATACATGTTTTGAATTGTTACACAAAAATCCTCTATAACTTTTTGAAATTTGATAAAAGTTGCGCATTTATAAAATCTTTCTTTACTAAAGAAAAAATTAGGGGTCACGGTCCTACTTTTCTGTTATTAAAAAAGAAACACGTTTTTTTGCGATTCAAAATAACATTGGCGACATTAAGCTGTGCAAAAGCGGCGTATATACTACGCACTGGAGACGCCGTAACTGACGCCGTACCAAAAGGCGCTCCAAACTTTACGCAACATTATAAACTTTGTCGACTGTTAAAGTCCTATCTTCTATAATCAAGTCCAATTATAGCAGGATTCTATATATTTATTCTCGTAGTCTCAGCACAACACGCGCCTGTGAGAATTTGAATTTTTTAAAGTGCATAGGCCTACGGTTACACATTATAAAACGTTTATTTTTTAACAATCTTTGATTCTGTTTCCTTTCTGATGAAAGTATGATTATTTTCTTCCTTCTCTTTGTCTTCTTTTTTTTTATTATTTTAGTTTTTTTGTTTTTTTGTTAAATATTACAGAATAAATTGTGACTTTTTCATTATTCCTTTAAAAACACGCATAATAAAAACTTCCGTTTCGGTAGATTTTGCTATAGGGCCCTATTGACGTAATTCTATCTGTTTATTCTAGTTCTTATACTTTCTCCTTTTCAAAATTACACGATAATTTCCATCTTTCTCTAGACTGTACCACAGTCTCGGCTCTGTCTCTGGGTTTAGAGCGCACTTGGTTAAAAGATATAATGCTAAACAAAAACTTGGATGCCTTTTCAACTTACCATCCCCGCCAACCAACTTGCCCACAGAGCGTGAATTGCACAGGGCTCATGGAATTAACCCAGGTAGGGATTAGCCCGCCGAGACTGTACGATATAGGGAAACTGTCTCCACGTATCGAGTCAAAGTATACGGACGGATTACCGGCGCACATTCGGTTAATTTTGAATGCTAATCCGGGGACCATGGATACGACCACTGCAGGTGGTATCAATGGCAGGCGACTTATAGGTCTCATTTATCGAATTACGCGACCGCAGCTAATTAATAGATCCTTTAATAAGGTGACAGTGCATGAATTGGCAGAATTCAGTTTTCATCGTGCTTTGTGATATCATTATGTGTTTACATATATAATATTGTTTCCAGAGCACCTATTAGAGGCCCCAAGTATGGAAAATAAACCATAACAAAAAATAAAAAAGCTGAGAATCAGGAATTGGGACTTTGTGATTTCTCCTCGTTTTAGTTTTGTTGTTGTTGGTTGGTAGGTTGTAGTATTTTCCCTTTGAGGATGGCTGATCATTCTGAAAATAAATAGGTAACCTACAGCCCGCTGCGCCCGGGTAAAAAAGCGTCGCGTCAGGGGAAAATTCTGCCCACTCCCAGGGGTGTCAGACCACTGTCGAGCTGAAAACCGTAACCCATTTCTAAGGGTAATTTGCCGAAAATAGGTACCAACTAGGCATCTCAACCATGTGTGACCTTCGAACTATGTGTGGACCTTTGACCACAGACTTGTTCTGTGCCCCGGTCAGTAGTGCTATGCACAAATTGACCCATAGATGATATTGACCTTTTGGGTCACTTCTAAAACCCTGAAACAAACGTCCGACTGTCCCCCCATACCTTCATGACTAAATAAGACCCATTAGCCCCCCCCCCCCCACACTACACTTGGAAGCGAAGCGACGTTGTGGCGTCAAGGCTAGGCTGATTAGGACCCCCTTTCCTTGTCACAAACCCCCATAATTTTTTAATTGCACCCAATGACCCATATTTTGTGAAATTTTACCACTGTACCCCAACGACCCCTATTTGGAGAAAAATACACTCACCCAAAGGGACCCCAGGTCGGCAAATTTTGTCATATTTGTCACTCGGACAACCCCAAGGGCCCCATTTTTCAGTCTCTGTCACCGAAGCCCTTGGGTTGGAAGCACGAGCCTAACACCCATATCCATTTCATAGTGAGTGGGGCCCCCCCCCCCACTCCACCCGGTTGTTCAGCCATATGCAAAGATAAACGAATGCCATAGCCGGACAGACAGGCAGAATCTATTTTAGATATATCTGGGATTGATCGAGCCAATGATAAAAGTCTTCATCAAAGCTTCATTTAAGATAACATGAGACGCAGGTTATTGAAAATGCAAAATAAAATAGAATGGAGATCTTTATTCAATTAGTAGTGACAAAAGATCAAAATAAAAAATTATTATACCGTTATAGCAATATGAGAAGGGTTTCCGGATAATTGATTCAGTGATAATAATATTAATACATAACACTTCTAGTACTCTTATATGTGATTAGAGTTTCAATAAAAAAATGCATCATCTAAAGTCAAAATAAAAAACATCAACCGAGAAATCGTGACTGGGGAGGCCAAACACCTGCTAAGCAAACCACACAATGGGCGCGTGCCCGGGGGGCGCGTGCGAAACCCCATGGCCAGGTGGACGTCAACAGCCGCTCAGTCAGTTCCAGGGCCCGTTTTAAATACTGCGCAAAAAATAAGCCCTCACACTGATTGGTCTGGTTAAGTGTCGCTTACGCCACAACACGGTACGTCGAGAGCAGTGCGGTATACCAGAACCATGTGTTTGACTAATGTTTGTGGGGGAGTAGTACTTCCCCGACCTCGGGGGAGACTTGAGACGTTTTCCCTACAGCTTCGGAGGGTCCACGGGGAGATGGGTTGAAGAGTCTAGTGTAATTTTCAGTCGCTTAGCCGTTTTCATAACCGTGGACCCGAGGGAGGTCTATTTCTCTACTCTTAGATGGATGCCGCAAATATCATTACTGGTAAGAGGGTAATTCCCGTTCGATGGGGGAGGGGGGCATATAGGCCGGATGGCAGTGATCAGATCACCCCCATACCCCCATATGTATAGAAAATTTGCTTGATGTCCACAGGCAGTAGATGAAGCTTACAGAAGGCACAGATGACACACTATCAGTGATTTATCCTGGAAAGAGTCAAAATATCTTAATTTGGCAGGGAATAGCTTAAAAGTGAGCATAAGTCTGTTGCTTATCATAGTTAACTTTTTTCCAAAATGATCGAAATTAAAGAAAAGCAGAAAACGGCAGGGTTCAAAGATAGGTAATCTCCATTCAATACGTGTTGTAGTAAGTGTCCGAACGGCAGTAAAGGAGTGAAAACTCCGATTTTGTCATTATTAGGTTGCTTCTGGTCCTATCATTCGTAGGGTATGTTAGATACGTACTTGTTACAAATGATGCAAAAATTGAAAAAAATAATTTGATGATTTTTTCGATTTCTGATTTAGCAAAATCAATGATACGAGAGATTTTTTTTTGGGGGAGGAAACACCTGATATTTAAAAATCTCTCGTTGCACCTTTAAACACTAGGCCCCCCATATGGCGCTTGTTACAGGCGTGTTTTGAGGCAGAATATTGTGAAAATAACATTTTGAGAAATTTGCAATATTAAATTTAAAAATCGATGTTTTTTTGTTTTTTGAAATTTTGTTACATTTCATGATGTACCATATACGGTAAATGAAATTTTTGAAAGTATGCACAGACACGTTTAGATTAGGGGGGTCTGGGACAAGTCTAAGCCTATACAGTATTACATAAACAAACGCAAGCTCAAACTTTTGTTCTTAGCTTTGCGCGGAAATGGAAGTGGCGAAAAATAGTACGCTACACCTGGACAAAATTTACTTAGACGATTGCGTTGAGCACCCAGAAGTGCGCATACAAAAAATTGTCCGTTGGCACAGGATCAAATTGAGCGCGTACGGTACGGGGCGCATGGACCAACCACCTTGTAAACGCGATATTGGCACCGTGATAATACAGTTTGACCTTCAAACTCAAATATGATTGATCTTTGTTTAATCTGTACCCGTTGTAAACCACAATTAGCTATTTAGTGTAAATTTCGAGACGACATCGTTGTATATCTATAATCTATTTACAGGAGACGGTATGACAAATTTCTCAAAGACAGTTTTAACTATTTGGTGTGTTGTTTCTACATTAAAGCATTATATGGAATTGTACATGCGACAAACAATCCCTGATTATAAGTTAAAATGCATTTCCACATTTTTTTCATTCTCTCGCAAGTCTCTGCTAATCCCTTTAATGAGGAATGATGTGCTCCAATGCAGAAATCGAAGTAAGACTCTAGAGGTTGATTACAACAGGAAAAAGCAAAACTAGGGCTTAAAGGCTGATCTCAGAAATTTGAAAATATATTTCTTTGAGAATTAATTAAAACAATAGTCAAGCAGAGCTTGAGGACAGCTACCTAAAACGCTCAATTCTAAAGTACTCAATTCAAATTTAACAACAACATAGGTACTGTGTAAAACCAAGAAAGAGAGAGAGAGAGAGAGAGGGGGAGAGAGGGAGAGGAGAGAGATAATAAAAAAAATGTGATCTTACCAGTGCCATTGCTGAATCCTGGGTTTAGTGAAGTCATAATAAGTAACTCATATACATGATCAGAAGCTTTCTTTTCCGTGTGAAAATTTAAAATCGAGCGAAAAAAGAGGAAACATATCTCTGCATGGCAAAACAAGTGTCGCAATACCAGAGATATGGTAAAATATACATAAACGTTAAAGATATTAAAATATCTAAATGTTAACTGGTATTTATTTAGAACAATAACAAAACGTATTATAGTGGTTTTTCAATCCATAACAAAATACACAGTTTCAATACTCTTCTTTGCGCCGCGGGCAGGAAAAAAAACCTCCGGATGTACATTTGATCTTGAAAACAAAGCTCATGTAAAAATGGGGCCCCAATTTG
Source organism: Ophioderma brevispina (assembly GCA_023653785.1). NCBI lineage: Eukaryota > Metazoa > Echinodermata > Ophiuroidea > Amphilepidida > Ophiodermatidae > Ophioderma > Ophioderma brevispina. The sequence continues at coordinate 39,332 of JAMKCH010085907.1, forward strand.
AAAACTTACATGTGTATTCTACTGGCAAACTTCAAACTCCCTAAATGGTCACTTTGAATTTGATTAAATCTAAGGCAATTACTCTTTTGCTGTCTGCAAAAAATTCATATCAGCAGCTTACTTAACTATTGTGATTTCTGTTGCAGACAATTTTGGCCACGTGGGGGTTTTGAAATGGGTCCTTTTTTGACAAAGGAGCTTTTGATATCAAAGTTCAAATGCGCATAATTATGAGGTCTTGATGCCAGTGATCACACAGATTTGATAAGAAAACTGAGTCTTTTATCCACGTGACATTTGTACTCTCATCAGAATGTGACCCCAAACACGATATTGTTGTTATAGCACGTTAATACGGTATCATTTTACTGTATAACATGATTATTGTCTCGAAGTAGATTAATTTTATCAGAATGTCACTATACAAAACTCGGTTTGGGGTATGGGTTGAAAAGGTCAGCTGAAGGTGGAGTAACACTTCCATTCAAATAACTATGTTAGCACTTAACAAATTCCTAATTGTTGGCATACTTGTTGGCAAATTTGGTATCATATAAGAGAAGCAAGTGTACTTGCGTTAACGTTAAACACGTGTATTGCTGCATGAGGTAAGGCGAAGGAGCTATTTGAATAAAACAATGCTATGAATTACCTGGAGTGTATTTTGTCACTATGGGAATGGACTAATTCACCCCAAATCGATATTACAAAACACAAAATGATCATAAAACCCTAAATTATCTAATTTGACCAAAATAAACATTTAATAACCATCTGCCGAGCTTTCCCTTGAAAAATTGGATTTTAGCCAGTAGCATCAGCCCAATTTTACCCGATTTAACAAGGGAGCTATGTGTCAAAATGCTCAGGGATGCAAATTCATTGCATCACATTTGGGGTAACTAAGGAATATCATGAAAACCCGGGTAAAGAATTGCTAGGTGTTACCAAAATGTATCCCGATATATGGTGCATGGCCATGATGTTTTATTAGATATTCATTCTAAATAAAACACTACACAGGGTAAAAGTCATTAGAACTTCGTTTTTGCGTGTGTGTGGTTTCATGATATATGTATTCCTTGAGTTGACGCCATCCACTCAAAAGTTTAAAAGAC
>JAMKCH010085908.1:0-56151 GCA_023653785.1 Ophioderma brevispina
TAAGGTATTAACCATATACAAAAAACTACATCGTCCTCGGACCGCGTGGGGTCGCCTGCCGTCCGCGGTTAGTGAATGATAGCCTAACATACTTTGACTTGAGATGTGTAACCTGTGACCTCAGCAACAAATGAGGGGATCCCATGTTGCAACCAATGATTCAAGTTTGGTTCCAATGACTTCACTTTCATATGAGGTCAATTTTATATTTTCAGCCTATTTTACAACTTGACCTCACATGACCTTTGACCTTGGCATGTGACCTTGCCCCATCAACAAATGAGTGATCCCATGGTGGTCACTATGATTCATTTTGTTTCCAATTGAACTTCAACTTTTATATGAGTTCAATTTTATATTTTCAGCCTATTTTCAAACTTGATATGAACCTCACATGGGAACCTTTGGAACCATTTTCCATGTGACCTTGACCTCATCAACAAGTGGGGATGCCATGTTGCACCTGTGACCAATTTGGTTTAAATCCACTCCACAAGTATTTGGATATTCCAGCAATGTTACACCTTTTTCACAACAGACATCAACAACAGACTCAACCAACAGACTACAACAGTGGACAAAGAGTGATCCCTATGTGTTTCCTTCCTGCCTTAGGGCAGATGACACAAACACAGAAGATATCCATGTAATTGCTGATGCCAATTACTGTCTAGACAAAATTGACAAGTACCAGTTACTTGCCTGTTCACTTTCTAGAATAGCTAAACCATATTATATATACAAGACAAAAAGCTTATTTATGTCCAAACATTTCAAAATTCGTACATTGAAAGAAGGTTTAAGACCAGAATTCGCAAGAGAGACCGCAGGAGAAAACCTTTAAAGGCCCGCTTTCTGAGAAAAGATTTACCCAATAAAACAACATTCGTAAAGAACAATCACACACTTGATCAGTAGAAGAACTTAGTTTGAGTAATATTTTCTTATCTTACCATAAGCACGTGTGTGCATTGCTTGTTTTGTGAACTGGGTCTACTGCAACTTATAGTACTGTGTTTCTATGGAACCGATGTTCTATATATACCGGCAAAGGGATTACTTGGCTCCATATAACGTCATTCTCGGCATTTTCATGCTTATACCAACAAAGTTTTTACTGTCATATTTATCTTTTCTTGGAAGGATAAGCCGAACAATTATCCAGTTACGCTAATAAAACACAGTTTCCGTAGAGTGCGTATACCGTGAGAAACGTAATTTGGGAAAGCCATGGGATCATCAATTTGGTACTCAGGGTGATTTGTCTGCTCGTTTCCCCAGTTCTGATTTTACGTTCCTTTTTAAAATTGGTTATTATGACTTAAATCCTGCAGCACGTACTGTACTTTGATTACCCCCCACCAAATAAGGCTGGCCTCAGAACAGGTGACTGATTATGGGAACAATGTGGCCGTAGAAAAACGCATAGAACGCAGTGTGTATATTAGGCGGCGCTGAGATTCTTTGCAAATGCTCGAGTACATCTGGTTTACGTTCACGCACGGAACGATAACAACAATAATTCCTGCGCTTTGGTGGTATCACAGTATAGACAACTACAGAGCTGATTGGGGAGGTTGATATTCAGAAGCCGATATTCATGAATTTTTGATCGGTAGAATTTGAAGTGGCCTTGCATACAATACGAAGAAGAAATGACCGTAAACAGCCACAAACAAGCGGTCACCTGACCGATGAGCTTTTTTTGCTGTAAATAAACACCTGTGATGGTCCCTTCCCATTTTCCAAAAACCTGCCAATAGAAACTTCGCACGATGGGCTATTCCCCATATCAAACCAGATCCAATTTTATCTGGATAATTCTGTCTTTTCAATAGAACCACGCTCTTAGTGGAGCACGTTTTGGCAGGGAAGCTGGTGTAGATAGTAACTTGGCCATAAGTATATTTGTACTGCCAGCACTACACCGGGGGAGGGGGGGTTAAAACTGAAATTGTAGAAAAATGCAGCTTATTTTTCAGAAATTTTCAGAAAACTACAATCTTGGTAGTAAGTTCCTTGGAACACTTGTTACAGTGGCAGCTATGCAGAGATATTGGCTTGAAATGCCTTGTAACTATAACTTTCTTTCCCCCCCCCCCCTCCATGTCATTGTTGAAAATAAATATGCAGCGAGATTGACACCAAGTGTTTTGGCTCATCAACATTGAAGTGGGGGGTGGGGACCAATCTGCACCAGTGGTTCCAACAATTATGAACAGATGTAGTCCGGAGACCCTCATTTTATTTTGGCGCTCAATACTCATTTCATATGTGATTCCCCCTCCACACACACCCCCTGGCGACGCAATCCTAGTCATAATTTTCCTAATTGCCTTAATTTCAAATGAACTCCTTGCTTCGTTATCATGTTGGTAAATTGCTGTTGACACACAGCCAAATCCAGCATAATTTATTATATCTCATTTGCTATTCAATCTGGTAAAATGTACAATTAGTACATTACCAATACTGACACTTACCTGTTTGAGGGCACATCAAATACAGGAGAAAAGTACATGAAAAAAAAAAACAAACAGAAGCAAAAATTAGGTTAGACAAATGCCATCTTTAAAATAATTTTGAAATATACACACAAATATAATAGATATAATAAAATGAATGTGCCTCCAAGAGTCTGGACCCATAGGACCCATATCAATAGCATTTTTTTTGCCAAAAAGGGATGATATAACTATAACCAAGATGCCAAATTTTGTGGTGCCAATTTAAACAAATTTGCAATTTTTCATAAAATGCAACTTTTTAGCAATTTTTTTGAAACTTGGGGGTTAATTAGGAAATTGGACTCATTTCCAACAATGTCTATTTAGAAAAGTTTGACTAATTCTGAACTGAGAAATTTACTACTTTTTAACAATTTTGAGGAAACTTGAAAAAAATGCCCGTTTCGTATGTGATCCCAAAAGGTTGTGCATGAAAAAGGCTTATTCGTATACCAGAAAAAAAACAAAGCCCTGAAAAGGACTCATGGTTAGTGGTACAATCCCATATGATCATGTTTGTGTTCAACAAATTTGAGGAAACTTTGAAAAATGCCCGTTTTTTATACCAAAAATTTTGCATGAAAAAATGAATTATTCGTATACCAGAAAGCTGAAAATGAGACTCATGTTGGAGTGGTACATCCCCCAAGTGGTCTTTGTGTTGAGTACCACCATTTCCACAGTTGTTACAGTTTGTATATAAGTTACCCATGCACATACATGCACATCCCATGTTACATGAAGTAATCTAAATGTTATATGATGCCTGCGACTGCCAAAAGGAAATTTGCTTGGCGGATATCTAGTCATCATATCTGTTGTAATTTTCTACGTTCATATCACAATCTTTTTGTAAATGTGCCATCTGCACAAACCAATGTGTAATTATAATAGAAGTCAAGTTGGGCTACATGATTTGAAGCACGGACCATATGATAGAGCTAGTTGTTATTGCAGTGCAACAAGCATGATCTGTAAGAGAATTTTGGGAAAATATTCAATTGAATACTGTGTGAATAAACAAAGGGGATATTAGACACCTGACAAGTTTCTTGGTTAATATAAATCAATAAATCATGACTCGGCAAATGAATAAATTACTGCTTGAAAAAAAAACATGTACATATGTTATAACACACAAGGACTTCACTATGGACAAATACCTTATACCCGTAAATAACCTTTGACCTAAAATGCTATGAGCAACGAGCTTGAATAAATTAGAACGCAGACTGTTGGCAGGGTTATTGCCAGTTTGTTTACAAACTAACCTAAACCTCATGCTCTGAAATAAAGGCAAAATAGAAAACGTCACCAAAGTGACTATTATTTTTAGAAAAATGTACTTATTTGTTCACAAGAAATCGTGGTTATGCAGTGGCGGATCCAGGATTTTTGAAACGAGGGGGCGTGGAATTGGCTGCCAATAACACAGCTACAATGGCACCGCAGTGCCGTGTGGTAGGTGCGGGAGGGGTGTCTCCTCCTGCGCTGTGTCGGGGGGTGCTGTGGGGTACCCCCTCCCGAATTGAGCATCGAAAAACTAAACTTGGATTATCAATTGAAGTTTTTTCTTGAAAATCCTGGATTATCGAATAAAAGCTTGGATTATCGACCGAAAAAAAAAATCCAAACATTTTTAAAAACTTTTGGACATCGAGTGTTCCATATTCTCTAATGTAAACAATTAAAATTGCCGTGCCAAAAGAGTGAAACTCTTGTAAACCACTCAAAATGAGTTGGTTGGTACTTAAAAAGAGCGAATTTCCACTCAAAAGGATTAAAAGCACTCCAAATAAAGAGTGATTTTCCACTCGTTTTGGTGTTGTTCTTCATTTACTCCTCAAGGTTGTTGTTCAACTCGCTCAAACGAGTAACAATCCATTCTTTTAGAGTGACTTCATTCTAGTTCTGGAAATTCGCTCTTTTTAAGTACAAACCTCAGTGGAGTTTACAAGAGTGTTACTCTTTTGGTGAGTGAATTTTTTCATTCACTGTCGTTTACATTTAGAAGATACACGTGAACAAAATTACCGTATCAAATAGCCGATTATATTCCCCAGGAATATAATGACTATTTCATATAGTTAAGAGTAATTTTTTTTTAAGATTACAAGCGAAACATAACAGGAGTTATTCTCTAAAGTTATTAATTGTTTTAAGCCAGTTAAAGAAGAATTTCAAGAATTTTCGTATGATTGAGCATTATGAAGTTCAATCAAGTTCGTTTAATACAAGGTTCTATTTATTAATTTTACTTACAAATTCCTCTTAAGAAGTGTTTATAATAACTTAAGAAGAATGATTTCTCTTAAATTCACTTAAGAAATACTCTTGACTTTTGTGAACAGGCCCAGCTGGACTGCTCAAGACCTGGTGCCGATTTTTTTTAAAATATGAGCGTTTTCTTTCTTCCTGAGTACAGGCCTGAAAAGTGGTTTTGAAAAAAAGAAAGGGTTTTATAATGCTAAATTATTGGGCAGAACGATGGTGACTCTCGCCCGTAGCAGTGGAGTATTACTTTGAAGGGTCATAACTTGACAACATAACTTTTAAAATGGAAGCTTTAAGAAAATTACAAACCTATATTAATATTAAATTAAAATATTGGTAATGAATTTTTTAATTGCTAAAACACACAGGAAAATGTTGTTCTACGTCACAAAAGCTGTCAAAGTACATAAAAGCTCAGGAAAATCGTTTGATTTAAGCAAAAAAATCAAGATGCGTTATAAAAACTCGATGAGTTAAGCTTGTATCTTTGTCAAGACAAATATATAGAAAAATATGAAGAGAAATGGTCAATACGATTACAATTTGTAGCTATTCCCTCTTACAAAATCAACGCGCACGCTTAATAATGAATAACCTATAACTGTTAGGATGACCGTTCGTTTTTCTTCTTGTTGGTTTTTTGTTTGTTTTGTTTTTTTATTATTTTCTCTCTCCAACGAGGGGGAGTGCGCCGATCACGCCCTCTATGTGATCCGACAGCGCTATGTAAATAATATATATTTTTATTCCAATTTAAATAAACAACCTCATATTACCATGTTTTCATCGAAATTAATGAAGCGGACAACAAGCCTAAATCAAATAAATAAATTCATTCAGGAAAGTGTTGCCAATTTGGTGCCATGAAGCCAGTTTTTGAGCACCAAATAGAGAACACTTCCTGAATGATTGCTGAATTCAGGAATTTTTTGTTGGCGGTGAATACTTCAGTTATGTAACGAAATAACAAGGTCTGAAAACACGCTTAAAATTACAAGAATTGTTTGTTATCTTATCAAGCCCGCCAATCATACGTGGACTCTCGGTTTTTCTTGTTACTTCACACTTCAGCAGAAGGGGATTTTAGTGTACAATTGCTGGTAATGGGTTACCAAATGGCAACGTTTGTGATGAAATTTAGATGAAGATGGCATATCTCATGAAGGGCAGTAGAAGACAGTGTCAGCGTAAAGGCTGGGCGATTTCAAAAATTCACACCTTTTGCCGCAATTTCGACATAACACCCTCGCTATTTTTTGTTCCGAGGATATTCCGCTACCTTTCTGTAAGGTTAGTTTCATGTAAAATAGTAGTTTACCACACTGATATCCATTGGCACAATGCCAGCTTTCAATAAAATCATGATCGTGATGCAGACGATGTAAATGTGACGTCATGGCTCGCGGAGTCGGCTTCATTTTCTCGATGAGCAGGGTGACTCCAATTTTATGCAAGCTGTTGGCATGAGTCGCTTCCATCTCCTTTCCCCATGGATAATATTTTTAAAACTCAAGTTTTGAAATACTTTGCAAATAGGAAGACTTTAACATGCCTATAGGTTAAAATCCCAGCTTAACATCTGTACTATTGACAATGACCTCATTTGACACTACATTACCTATATCTCCTATAATTTTATGGGGCCTCAATTTTGAACATGACAGGGCTGTTCAGCCATCAGCTCCAAACTGGGGTCTTTTAATGTGAGATTATCATAAAAAGTAGGGTCAATCAATGCGAATCCTACATTTTTACACAAAGAAGAGGAAGGAAAGGAAAAAAGGGGGTATTAAATGAAGGGATTAAAAAATACCCAAATAAAAGTTTCAAACTGCTCCTGTGTTTTTCTATCAGCGGTGGCAAATGAAGAAATGCACCAAAAGCAAGGGATTATCAAAGGAGCTATTTTGAGGAAGACACACTTGTTATTTAAAACTTGAATGAGGTACTGTGCTGGAAGTCCCCGATCTTTGAGAAAGGCAGTACATTAACAGCCTATTAACTAGAATGTGAGCCTTTTTTTAAAGTAAGGACAGGCATTGTGAGGCTTTTCCATATCATACATCGCAGCCAAAAGTGATATATGCTGTTGTCGTATTTAACAACTGAAGCGGAGGGCGCAAGCAAACAGCAGAAAGGGCAAGATATATGCCACTGAATATGGGTGCTTACTGTCTACGTATCGCAGAATAGGGGTGCTTACTATATACTGTTGGATAGCAGAATATAGGTGTTTACATCTACAATTACTGATATGGTTAGAAGGAACTAGGGGGCAACTATTTTCCCGACGGGTACTGGCTACGGGCCTATCACCCCCAACCCGAAGGGGTGAGGGTGGAAAGGCCTGTAACCAGTACCAAGGGAAAATTAGTGTGCCCTATTTCCGGATTATAAAACCATGTAGGATTGTTTTTACATCTCATGTGAGGGTTGTAGGGAATAGTTCAATTTATAACCTCCTATATAGATCCCTGTCATCTGATTGGTTAAAAGTGGAGGCATTAATTCAACTAGCTTCAAGAATTGAAACCAAAAATGAACTATGCCCTGGGAGGAGCGGGCATAGTCAGTAACGATGCCGTGGGACACCTCTTCCCAGCGTTAAAGACTGTCGTCCAAACTTATCCATCCGAATTATGAGTGTACATATTGAAGCTGGTGTAAGAGTATGATATAAGCAGACCGTTATTTTGTTTACTGTTAGTGGGGAGTCGTGCGGTAGTGTTAAACGGTAAAGTCTGATTACAAACGGGGGATACAAACAAGAGCAAGGGAAGGGCTGAATCGCAGCACAGTAGGCCTTTCATGCCTTGAGGTAGTTGTTACTGCTCGTACTGGAAACTATCCCCTCTGATGTTGTTGACAGCGATCTGTCATAGCGCCACGGCGTCGCGCTTTTCTTTTTGGAAATTAAAAGGCTCTGCGCCATGCATCGGCACTCAGGTTGACGGTCGACTGGGCAAACGATTTTTACCGTTTGATATCACCTAGATCCAAAGATTTCTGCATAAAATCAATGAGCACAACATTGTGTTATAGGTGATTTGTAACAGAATATAAGTTGAAATTATCACATTTAGTCGTGATGGGTGTGTTTTCATGTGTTAGGGAAATGCTTGAAGCGGTGCGGTGGTTGATTGTTAAAAGTTGCTTGAATTCGGATCGCAAGGAAAATTGTACACATCTTGCGACCAAAAAAAATGGAAAGAAGTCGATTACGTTGATCCGTTTTGGACTCCAATTTACATCACTTCCTCAACACAAGAAAGGTTTTTTTGATTGCTAATTCTGAACAAGTTTTGGACCCTAAGTTAAACAAATTGTTTTAAAACAGCATGCAGCCATGACAACATCATGAACAGCGCCTACAGCTCATGAGCCTATACATGATAATAGGCCTGTGTTATGACAAAAATCTATATATTCGGTATATAAAAAACAATATTGACGGCTTTTTATTCGGAGCATGGTTGAACTATAGGCCCTCTGTGATCTCGAAACCATACTATGCGCCTCGGCTTACGCCCTCGGGGCATAGTATGGTTTCGAGATCACCTTGGGCCTAATAGTTTCAAACATGCCCTAATAGCAAGCAATATTTGTGTATACTATTTATTGTCTAGTGTTTTTGAATTAAGTAGACTAGCGTAAGTGGCATCAGCCAAATTTACAAAAAACAGCATGATTTATGATTTGGTCAGAATATTCATGAGGTTGTATTATAATTCATAATGGGTGCAAGTTTTAATCATGATTGCAGTAGGTTTGAGCGCAATGTATCACTTTCACCATGGCTTGAAATAAAACAGGTTGATGGTGATATCATTGATATAAAAACAAAATATTGAAGGCCTAATTCAGCCGATAGTAACATATCATCCGGTCAAATTTTGACTGTGCCATTCCAATAGAAAAGAACAAAAATTTGCCCTTTTTGATATAGGTGCCTCTACTATCTGTTGATGATAGCCGAATATGGGTGCTTACTATCTACTGCTGATGCAAGAATAGGGGTGCGGACTAACTTCTGCTGAGAGCGAATATGGGCTGTTTACTACCTTGTTGATGATAGGATCGCAGAATATGGGCGTTCGTTTACTATATACTGCTGACCCGAATATGGGTGCTGACTATCTACTGATGGTAGCAGAATATGGGTGCTTACTATCTCCTGCTGATAGCAGAATATGGGGTTTACTATTACTGCTGATAGCAGAATATGGGAGCTTACTATGCTGATAACAGGAATATGAGTGCTATATCTACTGCTGATAGCAGATAATGGGTGTTACTATCTACGTGAGGATAGCGGAATAGAGGTCCTTATATATACTGCCTGATAGCAGAAAGGGGTGCTTACTATCTATCTGCTGAGTAGCCGAATATGGGTGGTACTATCTACTGCTGATAGCAGAATTAGGGGTGTTAATCTTTTGAGGATGCAGAATATGGGTGTTTACTTCTATGCTGATAGAGAATATGGGTGCTTTACATCTACTGGATGATACAGATTAATATGGGTGCCTTATGCAAGAAAATAAAATACTAGGATTGTCTCAAAAGCTCCCATGCGCATTACGTTTTATGTGTGCAGTAAGCTTCTCAAACTCAAAATAGTGCAAAAAAAAAATTGTGGAAATCGTGAAAAAATAGACCTCAAAATTCCAACTCTGATTTGGGTTTGTGAATTTTTCCAACAGCTCGGGTAGGATGCAAGACAGAGGCGTAATTAAGGGGTTCGACAAAACTGTAATAGTCATTTTTTCGCGTGCAGTCTTTCGCGAATTTGGCCAACGGCCGACATTTCGGCGAGTTTTTAGAGTTTTTATTTTCAAGATTGTAAAAATTTGTTAAACAGGGAAATGTTCATTAAAAGTTACTAATTGACCCCAAATATAACAAAATTTTATCTCCTGATAGTGCTTTCATTAATATCTTTTTAGAGTTCTTGCTATATTAATCCTTTACATGCTGCAACCACGTTTTCTGTGCCGTGAGTGCCAATCTATGCTCTTAATTCCGGTGGGTTACCACACCTTCTGCCCAGGTTTTTGCTTATTTCCCAGACCGCTGTCTCTTTTGTCAGTCATTTTTCTAGGTTATTTCAGTCGCGGCGACTCAATTGCAGTGCAAACTTTCCGAACTTCTAACCGATTTCCCTGACAGATGATAGAGTCATCCAAATTGAGTTAATACAGATTTCCAGTGTTTTAGCCTACTATGAAGTTATAAGAAGTCTGAGTATGATGGGGGCAGATTCAAAAAGCCCATTGGTCATTGGTGCACTGGTGGAAAAATAATTAATTGAGTAATGACCCCCTTTAAAACAAGTTCCCATGGGGCTAATGACAATATTTTAGTTCATCCCATAGTGTAGTTATTATACTCCAATTTGCTTTTTATCCCATCTCTCTAGGATAATTGTGAAAATTAGAGCTCAAAGGGTAAATTATTTTTTGAGATATAGATTTTTAAAGTGTAAAAACTAAATATCGCAGCTTGAAAAACAATAAAATACATAAGATGTTTAAAACAAAAGAAACATAAGAAATTCCAATTCACGAAGTTCAATTTTTACCATAACTTTTGAACGGAAGGTATTTTTTCCTTGATTTAAATGTGTAGATTTCATTTTTAGCCCTTCCATGATATATTCCCCATTAATACAAGAAAGGCAATCACAGGTATTTGCTTGAGAGATTTAATAAAGCCAGTGAGGAGAAAAATGGATACAACTTTATGGAAAGGTTGATCAATTTCACCATCACACACAAGGGAATATAAGCTTTAACAATGTCTCCACTGTGATGTGAAAGAAAGAAAATTGGACAGAAACATGAACGGTGGTGATAGTAAAATAAACAAAAATTACTGTAAATACTGTAAATACTGGAGCAAATCAAGCTGTTTGAAAGTCTTATTTATTATGACAAACCAGAATAAAAAAAAAATATTAATGACGCGACACATTGACAACTAATTTACATTATTGCACTAAGTACATCGGGCAAATATGATTTAACACTCTAGGAGTTTGGGCTATAGAGGGCACTTTAACATCAAATATAAAACTTGGTAGGCATATGGCAAGAATCCCACAGTGGATTTTTCTGATTTTTGCAGCAGTAATAGCGCGTGCTGTTGTGCACGTCCTTACTTATATCAGTTGTCCAAATTGTGTCACATGCCTACAATTGCTCTAAAAAAAAGAGGAAGATTGAATGGGGTCAGTTTCAAACAGCTGTGAAATCATTTCAGTAGTGTGAGAGATTGACCTTAATGGTTGATGGTCTCCCAAGGGGTCTCATTTATCTATTTAGTAGGGGTGTGTCCAGGGGCATACTGAATTCATTCAGCCAGGAAAAGGGAATTCCCAAGTCTTCCTGGCGACCTGCTCCCACCAGTGCTTAATGGGACCTAATGCACGAGAAGTGAAATTCACATTAATTTAGCCCAAGTTTAGGCCAAAGTTGATCCCATCCCTCAAAATTTGGGATGAAAATTGTTAGTTACTAACATGAAACTACAAATGCCAGTTCTGATAGGGATTTATATTCTCGCCTAAAAGGTGGTGTTTTGGACTGCCATTTTGAATCGGTACAACCAATTTTCATTTTTTTCTGTTATGTGTATGTTCTGTACCCCATCACGGACAAAGATTTGGTTAAAAAATACCAATGGCAAGTGGTTTTCAGAGGGGTCCACGAGAGCCCCCCCCCCCCATACACTAACAGGAGTGCGCAAGACCGTACACACTTAAGTGAGGGTTGAGTTAGTTTGAAATTTTCATCTTGATTGAATGGCCTTCACCCCAAAACCCAGTAGAGTTTTGTGCTGATATTTCAATCCATTTTTATGTGACAGATAAAAAATTGATTTGTAAGCCCCATGGGAACTGTGTAAATTAATATTGGTAGACCGAAATGGGGCACATTCTCACTTATAACTTCCAAACCAAACATCCTTTTTGTAGCCTTTCACAGGTAAATTAGAAAAACAGTAGCACTCTTCAGATAACACCATTTTGACCTACTTCCGGTAAAATATGAGGTTCTGGGGATGAGGCCATTAATGATCGGCAAATGCAAATGGTGCGCCCGCAGGCGGAGTGCCCATCTCTCTGTCATTGGCGTTTGGGCCAGACTCCCTCATATAATGTTGCTGTGGGTTCACCACTCCTCCCGCACAGCGAGTCTGTTTTGCGTTCCCAGCATATGATGGTACCCATTTACCAATCCTGGGTGGAGAGAGGCAAGGAGGTAAAGTGCCTTGCCCAATGCACAACACATTGGCGACAGCGGGGCTCGAACCCACAACTTAATGCTTATGAGGCGAGCACTGATCCACTGCACCACATGTGCCCCCACAGCCCTTTAAGTCTTAGTTTGAGATACAATCTATAGACTTCTCGTGTTAGATTGATCTATTGTTTCAGCGGGATTATTTTCCACGAAATGCACAGAAACATTGATTCTGCAGATAATTCACAGGTCATCAGATAATGAAACAGGTCATCAGATAAGCACAAACGGGTCACCATAAGTCAAAACTTCTAATAGCACCCTTTTTCCTAGAAATACAGTCAATCAATATATCGACTACTGCTCGTCACTACATGGATTTGGGTTTTCCGACTCGGATGGTAATCTTTACCGAAATTTACCAACAACGGCACGGCTATAATGAAAATTAATTAGCGCATATATTGCCATGGTGTTTTGTGTACCAGTCAGTTTGTCTGTATAAACTGTGCGAAAAACCATTTGCTTACATAAATTTACAGTAAACAAGTACTCTTTGATTGCATTGTAATTTTTGTGCCACAAAAAGGCGTTAGTTTAAAGGAGGAGCACTAAACCGCGAGCATGCAGGAGTGATGCATAATCTATTCCTACACGTGGTGCATTGTGGGACCGGAATTTTGGTAAAAATGATTTAGGTAGAAACCCAAAATCCACGTATATCAATTAACATGTCTTGCATCATATATTACCCTCTAAAAAAACTTAGTATCTACAATCTATGGTGTCGACTGGCTAAAATGAATTGTGTTGTATCAAAGAATTAGTTGAATTCACATGGCAGCCCACTAAAAATAAGTGAGATTGTGCTGTGTTTCTTTGAGAAAATTATAACATTAAACGCAATACATCCTTAAAAGAATAAGAAAACGCTTTTTTGTACTCTCAAAGAGCTATATGGTTGACATTAAATATGATCTAAAATATAAAATCCTTATGTATAATTTACTGTCAATTCGAAAAGCAATCAGAAAGTTTTGCTGCTATCATGTTGCTAATAGTAGGCCCATGGGAATCCAATATACTTCAAGAAACCAAAATTAACAAATTAAAATAATTTTCAATGCAAAAAAAAAAATACAGTCCTGGGCCACATGCATGTCGGCAGTGGTCTCTAACATCTAATACAGTGGGCTTTGGAATTGGAGAATAACAATTCCTATGCATTTAGATGCAAACGTCATGATGGGTCGTTTTGAAAAAGTAAGAGAAGTGCATAAAGTCTAATCTGTATTTCAATTTCATTTTTCTGTTTCATTACTATGGGTAACTTGTTTTGAAAACTGCCAGGGAGGTGCGAGAAAAGATTAGACACTCTAAGAATTTAGAGAGTCTGATATTCTCACACTTCAAGAGCATTTTCAAAACAAACCAATCAGAATGAATTGCATCAAGGTCTTTTTGGCACCATTCTTAGACGTACCTAGGACTCGGACTGTTAGAGGTACAAGTGTTTTAAGTTCCTATTTCAATAATACCTCCAAAATTTAGATGATCAATTACATTAACCATCAATGTTTAATTAATGATTTTGATATTTTTTTTTAAAGTATGTGATGGATAAGAACCACACTACAATGCATTGTCATGATAAATGCCACTTGACCATGGGTTAGTGCATGCAACCCTCGAGCTTTTGCTCTCTAGGCTGCCTGCCACTGATCCCACCCACTGGCTAAGTACTTATCCTGTTCTCTCTGAACTGAAATGATAATAAAGAGGGCAGCATTGGGGAGACAAGCTGCATATAGCATCTCTGCAGAGTATAGACTATTTGAGCGATCCCCCGAAATGCCCATCTCATTCGGTGCCCATCCATACGGGGAACTTGTACCGAGGTCATGTTTACAAAAAAAAAAATTTTCGTTCGCGATCGCGTCGCCGATCAGTGCCTAAAATTACAATACAAGTACCTTTTCACTGTGAATGTAGTGAAGCTATCTTAAAAAAAAAAGTAGAAGAATATCAAAGGACCAAAAAAAACAATGAGGCAATTACTGGTGTGGAAATTCACGACCAAAACGTGAATTTTCGTTCGTACTTTGCCCTACTTGTCCACCTGACGGACGATTACACAATTTATTGTGCAACGTCACAGGATAGTGTAAGTTTTCTGGTATTTTCGATTACGCTCCTAACCGTATGTTTTAGCCGACTTGAGTCTGGTTAAATTAAAGTAAAAGTTCCCGGATGAAAATGGGCACCGAATGAGACGCATTTCGGGTGGGGATTGTGCAAATAGTCTATTGAAATTCCATATCTGTTCGAAGTGGATATCGCGTTATCGTAATGCTAATTAGACGCAGCTCGGCCCTATTCGCATTAAGGATGTTGATCTGCGCGCTTTGCCGGCGTGAGGTCTTCGTGTTCTTATACGGTATGCGGAGCTTTCGGCCCTTAAATCAATCTCCTTTCTTAAATTAATCATCCGCACACAAATGAATGGTTATATTTCAATATATTTATCCGATTTTCCTAAATAATGTATACGTATGCGAATTAGATCGAGTGGAAACGTTATTCGCGTTTTACGATCGATAATACGAATTAGGATTAGAACTGGGCTTGCCAGCTTATTCGCATTATTGTTAATGCGAATTTATGAGATGCAACTTGTTCACTATTCCACATATCGGACACTCTCAATTCTCCGAATGCAGGTTAGTTACTCTCGTGACCTTTCGTGCAGTGGCGCGGTATTTAACCGGGGGTAGTATTGGTCCACCACCAAATATAGGATGCTATCCATTGACACCATAAGAAACAAAAACAAATCTAATTTTAGTCCTAATAAAATCTGCTATAGGGTGCTAACTTTTTGCCATATTGCTCCATTCTCTCAAACAAATCCTAATTCATCAGAACTGGAATTATTTTATTGGAGTAACTTTAGAAGAGACTTAGCACTAATCATAAAACCCCTTACCAAATTACCGTTTATCTTGTGACCTATCAAAATTACCTTCGGCTGGCTTTCTCTCACCCACAGTGAAATTGCAGGAGTTTTTATAAGAAATCTATGCTGTAAGGGCTTTGTGATAACTAAGGAGACCACTTTTTTTGTGCAAAATACAGTTGGAACATCAAACCAGGTGTTATTTCTCATACTAAAAAAAAATAGACCTTCCAAGTCAATGAATTAAGGTGCTCTGTGCGATTTGATTTTTTATGGTCTCTTGTGTTCTAGACTTGATATAAGAGGCCTGGCACTGGACAAACAACCCCATTAAAAATACGTGGGAAACAAACTTGCAGTGTTTATGGTAGATTTAGAAGCAAAATAATGCGCATGGAAAAAGCCTATCAACACTGTGCTATAATATGATGGTGGCATTATTCGGCGGTTTTTTGTTTATATCTTCGGAATGAAATTAGAGAATAAATGGTAGATTTTGGGATCCTGTACTCTCTTTACGACGAAATTGAACCCATGGCGATACCATTATTTTAATTGGAAGAACGGGCCCGAGGCCAAGTTTTCCACGCAAAAATAATGGTAGTCGCCGGGTTCAATTCGTCGTAAAGAGAGTACCGGTTCCCAAAATCAACTTTATTCTCATTCTTAAACCGCAATGATCATTAAGGTCATCTTTCTCTTTGAAACCAATTTCGCGATATTTACAGCCTTAATTAAATACAAAAAGAAAAGACTGCCATGACCCAGTGAAAACAATCGAACAACCCGCTGAACGCAACGATCATACGCAACGAGAAGCAACGTGGCAGGCGCGCGCTAAAGTAGCAAAACGCGGTATTATGCCGGTGAGCGCTTCAGCCTAAAAATAACTTCAATACGCAGCGGGTACTACCTGGGTTCAACGAATTGAACCCGGGCATCAGCCAATGAAATGCCATTACATTTTCACAGACCTGTCTTAATGAATGGATATTTGATGGGCTCAAAATTTTCAGATTTACTGACGATGAGAAAATACAGCATTTATCTGATGTCAAATCGATAGTCCTACTACTTCGGGTAAATCAGGGGTCCCAAAGCCGATCGGAACAACACACCTTTAAAGGAGGCCCTTAATTATAATGATTAATTTCTTCACCCGCTAGTAATTACGAACACATCCCGCTGGGACTCTGCTAACACGGGCGTGCGGGCCCTGAGACAATATTGTCTGTACAATACAATATAAAAGAAACCGCCGGGCGTAGCTGCGGTTATAAAGACAAAACCATGAAATTGGGCAGAAATTAATAGGCCTATGTTGGAAAAAAAGTAAACAAAAAAAAAAAACCCCAATAGGTCGGGCCCATGTGTATGAAAATCATACTACCATACCAACATCCGGTACCCATATAACGATCAAGGTGAGCTAAAAAGACCACAGGCTAAACTCTAAACTTGCAGAGCTGATCACCATTCGCCTATGTCCTAGAAACCATTCAGTCCCACAGGTCAATGTAGTTTAAAACAGATATACCAGTTTTAAACGCACGCCACTTATCAACTAACGTATTGGATTTAACCAGTGCATTATTATCATCTTTATATATTGCAGCAAGGGGCTAATTTAACAAACTAAATGTTCTAGGTAATTCATGTAAAAAGGCCCCCACAGCCTATCAACATGGGCGGCCCATCGAGGCTAGCGTGCGGCCCTCGAGATACTTTCAGAAAAAAACTGAAGTGCATCAAACATAGGCTAAGAGCCTATGTTTAGGCTGGGGGCACTTGGCACCCCAAAGTTTGGTGGGGCTAACATACCCGTCTTGAGCCAGCCAATAATTTTAACACTTTTAACAAATACACCAAATTCCAAGGCTTCCCCCCCAGACTTTCTGGGGGAAACGGGGAAAAGTTATTTTTTGGTGGCGGAAAAACTTACCAGATTTCAACATTTTAAACAAATGTTGGCCCAAACGGCTGATATTTGCACCAAATTGGTGATTTTTGCCAAAATCCGTCATTTTTCTTCTAGACGGGGGGGGGGGGGGCTTGGCCGGGGACTAGGGGGGCAAGAAAAAAAATTGGGAAATCTCCTTTCCTCACCATTAGGTACCTCCCAATGGGGCACCAATCCTGAAAATCTTTCCTAAGCACATGTGATAAAGTAGGTCAAAGATTTCATTGATATCTCGCACATAGAATTATCCCACAAAATGCACCCCCCCCACCACACACACACCAAGACACACAAACACAATCCGACGCACAAGCACAGCACACACACTCGCGGCCGTCAAACGTGCAGATCACCCCGCATTCGGCCCGCATTACACTCAATGAGCTGCAATGATTGCAACCAGGGATTTGTACGTGATGACCCGATTCTCCAAGTCGGCATTAACCATAATGGGAATTACCCGCAATCCGATATAATTCGCATTACGATAAATACGAAAGCTGCTAATTAGCATTACGATAGTGCGAATAAGCTAGCCATAGATTAAATCGCCTGTTGTCAACGCGACATAGGCTGGAGGAAACCCTATCTAATCGCATTATCGTGTACGAATAAGCTGGGCAACCCGTTCCCAATTCACATTCGTAATGCGCAATAAGCTGGCAACCCCGTCTAATTAACATTACGATAATGCAAATTACTTGGCAACCCACACTAATTCGAATTACGATAATGCCAATAGACTCTTCCATAATCTGTTTTGATACAGTTTTGTATTTTTTCAATTCAATTTCACATCTTAATAGAGTTGATCAAGATATTTACAACTATTCTGTTGCTGATAACACTCTAAAGAATACTTCCAAGAGAAATCAGGTAGGACTTAAATTGTTTGAAGCGTATACAAATTAATGGGGAATGAGATGCATTTAGTATTCTGCCACCCACATCCTTCAACATGTTCAACATTGCAGTTCATTCCGTTGAGGGCAATGAGGCTGTCAAATTCAAAGGGTGTTGGCAGAATACTAAAATCTTTCACAAATGTGCAGTGAAGGAGTATTTGAGAAACCATAGATTTCATAAAAATTGGGCATAAAACATCATAGGTTTCAGACAAGCTTTGAAGGAAATTCCAAAATGAAATTGATTAGTGCGCGGACCCAGAAGTGACGTCAAGAGTAGCATATGTTTGCTTTTAGTCTTCTTTGAAGTTTGATGAAACAGGTTGATAATGGTGTGTGTACACATGAGATGCATAATGTAAAATAAGGTTACTACGCTGCCTACGTACACTAATGTAAAGAGGAGAAGACTTCAAGGAATTACAGGTTAGGATACCTTATTGTGCATTTTCTAGAACATCGACTATACCAAAGCGTGAACTCTTAAATTTAACATGGCTTGGCGTCGTATCGATCGAGTGTTTGTTGTGTTTGGTTATAGCTGGTACACGTGCATTTTTGGGGGGGGCTTCTTAGCTACTTTACGTCACTCGGTCAAAGCCAACTGACAACGTTCGCGACAAAAAGGAGAGGCCTGTCCGTTGGATATATTTATCCTGAAATTAACAACTTTCCACGTCGATTGTTCACTTTTAAAATCTAGTGTGAGGTATGAAATGTAAGAAATTAAGAAATGTCTCCTCAGGCCGTGACCATAGATAACCTTAGAGTAAATGCCATGTAAGATATTAAATCAGCGCAATCAGATGAAAGAATGTGATGCATTGAGGGTAATATCACACGATCATTGGGGTTCTTAAAATCTTGAAAAACACAACGAGAAGATGGTGTTTTTCCAATGCGATGTGAACCCGCGTATGGTACCACATTGCTACAGTGCTAGTGAGTTTTGTGTGCTGTTTGATTCTTCTTTGTTGGCCTTTGGATACTGGCAAAAAAATACTTTGTTGCCACAAGACACTTTGTTGAGCACACAAGGATAGGAGCGAATCGTTCGTTGGAAATTTGTATTGCAAAAAAATTCAACTCCTTTTAAAACCTCAGGTGATAAAAACATGTAAGAGGGGTGTTTTTTTAGATATCATTTTATGATTAACAAAAGTGGAGTTGGCTAAACACTAGAATACATGAAAACGTGGACATTCAAAAGGGTCGCGTAATATTTAGTTATCGCAGTCGCACTGCAACACCCACTGATCTCTATACATGGGATTGGCTACACAACAGTAATTGATATAGATTGCATGGGCAACGGGCAAGAATTCTTGGTCTACGCAAACAACAATAGAATTCCAGGACACCTGGTTAACAGAAGTTGTATCCCGGGTGGCACGTTTAGAGGAATTGCACTCCAATACGCGAAATTGAGACTCACTGAATGGGCTTGATTGTAGTCTGTTATGTCGCTTATCCACATTTCAATGGGAACAAATTTGTTTATTAAATGACAGGCTTTTAACACTGGCTTGGGCATCTTTTTGGATGAACAATGTGGCGTCAGTGCCTCAATTACGAAGCTACAGGTTTCCAATCAATGTATAGAGATCAGTGTTCAAAACCCACGAATGCGCGGTTCAGCAATCCACGTACTCTGTCAATGTACCGAGTGCGCTTCTATGTATGACGAAGAGTTTCCTCATTTTATTTAAAAAATATATTTTTATTCAAAAAAAATAAAACTAATTTTATATAAAATTAGGCACAAATTGTATGCCCAATTTTGATAAATAGTATATATTTAAGGAAAATGTTAAATTAAAGAGTTTTTAATTTCAAGGTAAAAGTAACGTGATAGTCTTCATACAGGCAGAAATGATTAACCACCGATCACTTCAAGTGGGTGAAAAGACTAAACAGGCTTGTGGCAAAACGATAGCTTAAACAATAAACATGGCCGGCTTGTTTAAATCCGTTCTAAATCGGAAAGGACGCATTCAATCTTGGGTTTTCTTTGCAAGGAATACTAAAATGACCATGAAACCCATTGGACTCAATATTAGGATATTTCCTATATATGTGCCGAATATTCATACCAATTTAACCCTTAAGGTCCCCCTTTCAGAAAAATTTTTGCATCAGAAGCTGAATTTTAGCCAAATTCAGTTCCCACGCCCATACTTTCGGCAGATCAGTTCCTGACGCCCCAAATTTAAAAATCGGGGCCGGAAATTTTTTTCTGTCGGTACATTTTTAAAAAAAAATGTATGTGCCCCCCCCCCCCCCCCCCCCCCGGTTAAAAGACAATAAAATCAAATGAAGACCTTTAATGCACTCACGCAAAAAAAACAGCGAACAGCATTGCAAATCAACTCACATGACGCAAATCTAAGTTTGCCGACTGCAGTGATGGTAATGACCATTTACAGTATGATTTAAGCAGTTTTGGGATCCTGCAAAACTGTAGGGGTTCTCTACTACAAGAAATTTGTGCGAGTCCATGGACTTGCACAAAAATATATTGCGAGAGTCCCTCTTGGACTCACGCGGCTCTATACAAAATTCTACCCCTGCTAAAGATATAGTGCGGAAAATGCATTAGGGCCAAAACTGGAGGAGACATTAGCAACGAATATGGGTATTATGTGTAAACACAGCTTCCTATGAGCACGATTGTTGACTTGGATTATGATTGTTCATTCAGTAACTCATTGTGTTGTCGGTAAAGCTCACTTGGATAAATTATCATGTTCTAGTGGCCTTGTCATGACATAACGCTTTTCTAACTACTATCTTAACAACAGCTCACTTATTTTCTCAATGTGTCCAGGAAAAAAGGTGGTATACACTTTATATTCTCGATTTTATACGACCCGCTTCACTCCTTCCTTTTGTAAACTACCCCTCGTTCTATCCTCCAGAACGGTATTAATATTTGTTTAAAATCCAGTGTTGAAAATTTCCTGGCATTGCATAGCAAATGTGAATTTAATGTGGATATATGAAGCATTTTTCACAAATTAATTGTGAATGCTGCGATGCAATTTTCGGAAGTCCTTGAGCAACTGTGCAAAAATGACAAATCCCTAATGTGAAATCATAAAAAATATGCGTTACCTCAAAGTTTACCAAAAGGCACAATATCAATCAGGAAATCGCCCTTAATTTGTTCAGTCAATGATAACCCACTTTTAATTAAACATTCTCAAATATGCCTCAAAACTGTCATAAAATTATCAAGAGAAAAAATACCAAAAGTCTTGACTTTTAATACTTATAATTAATAATCTTGAATATAGCAACTAATGCAAGAGGCCTGTATGCACTAACAAAGAAAAATGAAACAATTAACCAATAATACCAAAAAAAACTAATTAGATAAAATTTCTAATGTAGAAACAACTAGCTACATAACATACCACAAGTCTGAAAACTAGCGACTAAGTAGAAATTCAATAAACTTAAGCCAACCTTATCTCTAGGTAAAAGCAATCTTGTTAGATGTCTGTCTGTAAGGGAGGGATTAAAGGCAGAAACCTGGCACTTGATGAAGAGGACTGTTGTTTTGATTATCATGGCACCCTTATGTTTCTTTACAGTCTGCAAGTGTCAGGAAGGTTGGGCAATTTTGATGTTTGCGTGAAAAAATAGAACCTTTTCAAAAAAGCAGTAGAAACCTATGTGAACAGTGTAAAACAAAGATCTACATGAATCAGACACATGTCATATTGATAAAATGCATAAAGTTACTGTTACAATAAAGGTTGCCAGCTTAGAGTTGGACATTTAACCAATGGTACAAAAATGCAAAGAGTAATTTTCTCCATGATAATATGCAAATTGAAAGAATAGAAAGTGGTATAGCTTTTCACCAATTAAAAGTTGGATGTGACATTTTGTACTCAGACATCATATGCCAATGAGCTTGACGGAATTTATGAGAAACTAAAATGTTATTATTATACCTAGCATGGTCGAAATTACACAGGTCAATGGGCATTCACCCACCAATTGCTTGGCAAAATCACCCTCAAATAGAAAGAAAGGGCCTAAAAAAAGCTATGATCGAAAACTTAGAATCGCCCCCCGTCGACAAATATCAGTCCTTCGAAGTAAGTAGCCAATTGTTTTTGCAAAGTTTTAACCATATTTCTCATTGGAAAAAATTGCAACATCACTGGACTGGCATATACAACATTCATGAGATATGGACAAAAAAACAGAAGACACCTGAGAAATCGATGAAGCCTTTTGTGTTGCAACTACTGTAGAACAATTTGCATGGTGCAGTGTTCACAATACCTATGCCAGTTCACTACCAGCAGGGAGCATCCAAACCATATTGGTTTATACTAGACGAAAGCTTTTGCACCAACCAAATCTGGGAAATATCAGTTACAGTGGGAAAGAGGTTCATTAATCCAAAGTCACAAGAACAACGGACATGCAGGAGAAAAATCCGTCAAGTGTCAGATTTATGAGAAAAGATTTACTCAAGCTAATGACCAGGAAAAAAAATAAGAGGACACACAGGTGAAACTTCTTGAATGCAAAGATGGTGACAACTGAAAGTCATTCAAAAATTGAAAAGAAAAGGACATTGAAAAGACACCACAAAGGAAAACTGCACAAATGCCAGTACTGTGTGAAAGAAGATTGTTAAAAAATGTCAGAAGAAAAACACATGAAAGGAGACAGAGAGGAGAGAAACCCTTTAAATGCAGTTTGTGAGAAAATTTTACCCGATCTAATGTACAGGAAACAACACGAGTTAAGGAATAAATGAAGGGTGAGAAACACACACAAAGTGTAAGTACTGTGAGAGGAGATTCCAATCGATTACTCACAAGAAAAACCATGGTGAAATGTCCTCATACCGGAGAAGGACTTCCAAATGTCAGTTTTGTGAGAAGAAATTTGCTCTAGCTAGTGGCAAAAAACACCATGAATGACTTATACAGGAGAGAAACCATACGAGTGTCAGTACTGTGAAGCAGCCTCATTCAAATGCTGACAAGATAAAGGAACCATGAAATGACTCATTCAGGGAAAAAAAATACACCAAACATGTCAGTTTGGAGAAGTAGATTTTTTCAAAATTAGTCACAAGAAAACTCATGAAATGGGGGGGACACAATAGAGGAGAAAAAACTTTTTTAAAGGCAGTTTTGTGAGAAGACATTACCCAAGGGCTTACCGAAGAAACGCTATGAAATGATAACATACAGGTGAAAAGACCTCACAATATCCAGTGACTGTGAAAAGCAGATTCTTTACAACCAATAGTTACAAGAAAAGGACTCATGAAATTTTACAACATACTCCTGAAAGAGCTCCAAAATGCCAATACTGTGAAAAGATATTGTGCTGAAAGTCACAAGCAAAACTGAAACAACACACACAAAAGAGAAAATACAGACTGCCCAATACTGTGGAAAGGAGTTCAATCATCCTGTCCACAGAACAAGACATAAATATGATTCATACAGCTGATGAGGTTATAGAGGATTTAATGAGTGAGTTTATCACTGATGAAGAGCAAAACACATGAAATACTAAAAAAAATGTATGTTGTGATACCTGATCATGCTAAGGTGTACAGAGTAGAAATCCTTGACTCTACTCTCGAGTGTTGCTATTCTGAATAACACATGCCACAGAAAAGATGAAGTTCTCTTAGAAATTATAAAAAAACTCTCATAATGGGAAATATACATATTTCTAATTTTAATATTCCTGTCAGGGGCTATGCCTTAAAGCACTATCAGTGATTTGCTAAATCAGGAAAAAATCATCAAAAATCAAGATTTTGCATATCTGTAAACAAGTACAAGTATTCTAACATACCCTGACAATGATAAGACCAGGAGCAGCCAAATAAGGACAAAACAGTATTTTCGTCATACTGTCCGTACAGACACTTATACAACACTTAATTGAATGGGGAGATTCATTCTTTGAACAATGCGTCGTCTTCCTTTTCTGGCAATTCTTCATTTGAAAAACTAATTTTAATCTACAGATTTATCCTTCACTTTAAGCGATTACTGCAAAATGCAAATATTTTACTGTAAAAGTGGAATTTCACGCGACATGAATTTTCGTAATTTCGCGCAGTCTTAGCTATCTGGTTTTCCCGCACTCCTTTTTCCTGCTCTTTCTTGTCTTCTATCCTCCACCGTACGTCTTTTTTTTGTTCCGATCCTTTCTGCCTCTCTTTTTTTCGTTTGCGCGAAATTAAAAACCTGCGAAAATGTTTATTTTGTGTGTAGGTTAAAGAATGGCAACACAAATGAATAAGTATGGACTACAAGATTATTAAGTATTATCAGAGCAGAAAATCAGACAAAATGAATTGCGGAATCTTGCAATATATGCCTACAAAGGTTATGATTGTATGGTATAGCATGCCCATCTCCATAGAAAAGACAACTAGCATTTTAAGAAAAAATCATATTTTCTGCAATTTTAAGCAATGTTAAGCAGTGTCAACCACCATATTAACAACTGATAAGTAGGACATGCATAAGCTATTCAATTGCAGGAATCTTGCCATTATAGGCCTCCAAGACCATGATGTATGTTATAACACCCTCTATATGCATTTCTTATAGTGTTATGATGTCTTGTGAATGTCAAAGGTCAGAAATACCTTTTAAACAAATGAGCCTTGTGCACAAATAATAGGAATTCATATTTTAATGATTTTAATTCAGATCAAGGAATGTATGTCCAAAACGCAAATTACAATAATTCATTGGGATACACACAATGTACATATTTTAGTCTTACAATTCCAATATGTCCCCAACTAAAGTGCGTTGCAGTTCAATAATGTTATGTCCTAACAGCGAAGAATATGATTATTGAAGTATGTGTGAGCTTATAGACTCAGCATATTTATATGATGATTTTTATTCTAGAAATGCGTAAGAGTGGAAACAGAGTTGTTCGGAAATCATTCCATTTTTTCGTGCATGATTGAAAGTAGATACTTACCTGCCAAGGCTCTGGACTGTTCACGGTTATTTTTAGAATGGGCATGAACACGCTATTTTCGCTGATTACCAATAATCCAAATGAACGAGCAGGCGGACGCTTTTTTCGCACGTACCGAGGTCAAAGTTGTCAATACTAATCCCCGCCCACTCCTTAACACCACTCAACACCCCAACCCCCCGCAACACCCCCCCCAGATCCCGTAAAATGCCTCGGCCCCTCCCCTTCCCCAACAGCCCACAAATGCCACTCCCGCCCCAACACCAGACCCCTCCAAACAGTTCCCCCTCCCCAATGACCCGTTACCTCCCCCCTAATCCAACCACCCCGTAACACCCCTTCCCAAAAACATGCAACCCCCCACCCCCCTCCACACCCTCAAACAACATCCCCTCCCGAAACACCCCACCACACCCAACCCCATCCCCAACACCACCCCTCCCCAACACCCGCAAACACCCACACCCTCCCTATGGCACCGGTTTTAGTCTAGGAGACGAAGGAATTTTTGCCATCCGATATACCGTTTCAGAGATACGGCAATTATGCATGAGTTAATTAGCTTCATTTGAACAACCTAAAGCCGCATAGATCACACACTTTCAAATTGCCTAAAAGATGTGCCCATGATAGGCTTTCATGCAGCGCAAGAAATTTGAGTATCCGATGTACAGTTCAAAAAATATAGCAATACGCGATTTTTGTATACCCAATTTGCCGAAAATTGCCCAAAATCGAATCAGTTTCAGAATCTTCAGCCCACTTTCCTTCCACCACGTTAACATCATTTATACGCCTAACGGAACTCCAGAAAACAAAGCGGCTATTATGTAACCCGCTGTAAAAATTACCCCATTCCACGTTTGCCTTAGATCGTTGAAACAGGTTCACCCTGAAAAGTGGAATAAAATGTCTCTCCACTACAAAAATCTCATGGTACTAATCCTGTCGGTTTTAAAAAATAAATAAAATAACTAAAAATATGTAGTCAGTGTTTTTTAATCACGGTCTTTTATTGCCGTACAGTATTTTGTTCTACTCAATTTAAGAATAGTAATTTTATCTCCAGTGGGTCTGACAAATCTGCGTGAATAATGGAAATTGCAGCGGATGGATTAAACACCAAATGAAGGGAAATGGTTGGGCTATAATTTCAAAATTATTTTAAAACTAAATAGTTGTAGCTTAATGTTTTATCCACAGTACCTTTTAATCGTCTTGTGCGTATTTTTCCCCTCTACTTATATTAGAATAGTAACTTAGCAACTTGACCAAACTTAAATGTTTTTATCTTCAGTGTTGCTGACACATCCATGTGAATATTGCAAATTGCAGCGGAGGGATTAAATACCAATAAATGGAAATGGTAGAATGGATTTTAAGACCATTTATGATAAATAATTATGTTATAATGTGTACATTTGATAGACCCACACCACATATAAATCCCATCCACGAAACCACAATTGAGTTACATCAAACACAATGTCAGAACTTTGTCATTGTGAACAGAGACCATTTCCCTTATTTGTCAAAGACATGTTGTCTTTAAGCGGCACTGGCACTTTTCACAAACATATGAATGTTCTTGCAATTTGCTCTCAAATTATAGCCTAGGCCATTGGACGAACACGAGTAATATTTTACACATAAAATAAACTACCCCAAAAACAGATAGGACACTTGATCTGAGAAATCTTGAGGGCGCACTATTTTTTTCAATGTGCCAGTGTCTCTTTAAATGTTTTAATATTAAAATATTTAGTTGACAAGGTTTATACTATGCTCGGTTAATTGAACCAAGCTACGTAGTAAGGATAAGAAAGAGACAGGAGAAAAACAAAACAGTCACCTGCATACTTTAGCATGCCTGGATTGTGTTTCATCAGTCAAACTTTGGAAAAGCTTAAAACTGTGGCCTTCTTACTTAATCGCCTTGGTTCTAAAAACAGATGAAATTTGAACAGTATGGGGAGAAAATGATAGGCCCGTCTCTCAATATCGCGCAACATTTTCAACATTTAAAAAAAGACAGTTAGTACCAGGAGATTTAAAGACATTTTATTCAACGTTTCCAAGGTGAACCTGCTTCAACGATCTAACGCAAACTTGGAACGGGTGTGGTAATTTGACAGCGGTTAATAATAGCCTTTGTTTTCAAAACTGGTGAACCGTATAGGACAAAAATTGGACAGGATGTAACGAACACGTTTCGTCATTCAGAATATGTTATAAAAGTTTGAAAATTCTCAGCATTTTAAATTTAGCACTAGCGACGATTATTGCATTTATTTGGACAACCCCTGTATATACACACACATATATTAAAGGGCGCAACCAGTCCCTAATTCAATTGCAGAGTCCCTATATCTTTGAGGGCACGTGTGGTCCAGTGGAGTGAGCGCGCTCATCCCACACTCCAAAGGTCATGGATTCAAGCCCCGCTGTAGCCACGTGTTGTGCCTTGAGTAAGGTAACTTTCCTCCATTACTCCTCTCCACGTTATTCAGTGCTGGGAAGATAGCAGACTCGGTGTGCAGGAGGCACACGATTTTAACGCTCCCATAGCATCTGTACTGCTCGGCTCACAGCGCCAACCCCTTCTTATCCGCATCGCATTGACCGGCTATTCCCTTAGACATCACTTACAGTCATGACTCCCAGCAAACAAAAAAAAAAAAAAAAAAAACGCTGTGTTAAGGCTTGAACAAGGAATGAAAAATCGTTTTCTGTGGTAACTGGATATTGCGAAATCGATGAACCAGGTTGTCGATTTGATGTTAGAAACTGGTTCCTCACAAAAACTGTTAGCTCACTAGTTTTTAAGTGCTTGGAGTGTGGCATGACTTGAACAGCAGCAATCGCTAATTGAGCCAGCTGAGAAAGCCGAAGAAAAATGCTTGTATGTGGACGTCTTTTCATGTTTTTTCGTCGTTTTTCAAAAATAACTAGACAATTTAAGTTAGGAATATTTTGGTGATAATTGTTACGATAGGCCGAGTATTTTGCTCAATATGAAGTGTACAAAAAATCCTAATCAACGCTGACCGGGTCCGAATATGTTAACAAGTTGTTGTGTACGTGTCAGCCACTTGGCATGTTAACGTCGAAAACTTGTGAACTCCCTAACGCAGTGAAGATTTGCCACGGTCGCGTGGCTCAAATTACTTTCTGACCGTGATTCAACAATGGGCGGCGCTGTGTGCCAAGACGACACATAAATGGGGTGGAGGAGTGGTCAACCCCCCACTGCAAATATTATACCGAGAAGTCTGGCCCAAACGCTAAAGAAAGAGAGATTGGCACTCCGCACACGAGCTTGCTCAGCACGACACTTTACTTTTACTTACTCACACACACACCTTATCTATATACTGTATAAGTCAATATTTTCACGTGCAGTTATTTTCGCGAATTTGCCAATGGCCAACATTTCCCGAGTTTTTATTTTCGCGATTGTCAAAATTTGTTAACAGGAAATGCTCATTAAACTTACTAATCAACCCCATATATAACAAATTCATTTTCCTGATAGTGCTTCCATTTATCGTTTTAAATTTTTTACTATATCTTTTTCATGCTGCAACCCCGTTTCTGTGGCGTGTCTACTGATTGGCGTATATACTGATTGGTGTTTATCCACTGGAATTAATCCCCACGTTTTTTCTTCCCAGACCGCAGTCTCTTTTTGTCGGTCATTTCTCTGCTTATTCCAAATGCGGTGACTCAATTCCAGTGCAAACTTTCCAGACCTCTAGCCGATTTCCCCGATAGATGATCGCATTATTCAGATTGAGTTAATATAGATTTCAAGGGTCAAAGGCAAAATGCACATTGAAATGCACCATTAGATTTCAGAGAGGTTTTAGTTGAGATCGAGACATGGGGCATGTGTTTTTGTTCACTATAGATGAACAAATTTTAGAGCGACTCCTTTGGGAATCCTTAGCAATCAAAACTACATACTATAAAATTTCAAGTTCATTCCTACACACATAGATGAAACAAGAGTATCAAGGATGATGTGGCTTACTCCATTGGCATGGTGTTTAGTTGTGAAGAGATTGAAGGTGAAACTACTTGCAGGTACAAGGGACAAATGGCATGCAAAGTGTTAATTCCCATATAGTCTTATAGCTAACGAAATTTTGTTCATTGCAACCCCATCCCCAGCTGACTTTAGTACTCCATCAACCAATGACTCAACCACCCATCACCCAGCCCATTGCATCCCATGCCCATCAATTAACTGACAACCTCACCCTGTCAACCAACAACTCCACCACCCCATTGATCACCAATCTATCAAATACTGACTTCATCACCTTGTCGACTACCAATTCCATATCATTCCATCAACTATCAATTTCACCACCATGTAAACCCCTGATTCATCTTCTTGTTAGCCACCAATTCTCCCACTCCGTCAAACACCAACTAGCACTTCCCACCCCATCAACCATTGACTTTCCCACCTTTCAACCACAGGCTCGAGGAAAAGGTATTATTCATCAAACCTATTAAAATGGAGTATTTATAAAAATGTGTCTGTACAAGATATCCTACAACTTCTGCCTCATGTATTTTTTTTTGGTTTTCTCAATAACTTTGTAATTGTTTTGCTAGAATTTCAAAACACCAATTTTTGGCCACTGATATTTTTGGTCAAATTCTCATGTTTATTGGTGAAACATTTTTATTTTTATCCCCTGGCTTGAAAAGCATAGGGGGATATTGCGATTGAGTGTGTAACCGTATGTTTTTCACATCTCCTTCAAAAAGTTTAAACCAGACTTGGGGTTAAGGTGCAGTAGGGGTTCCTTCATATGTGGATGTCATCTGAGATCATGTTCCAGACTGCCATCTTGCAGGGATGATGCAAATTTAGTATTTTTAAAATTTATAAGTACCACATTTTAGATTATTCATTTTCCAATTGAAGTTGAAACTGATTGTGACACATCACCCTAACATTTTCCTTCATATCTAATCACACCTGCACTTTAGGTATTGAATAACATCACTGACTTGGCATTACAACATTTCACTTTCAGATATGGACAAAACACAGAAGACACCATGGAAATCGCTGAGGCCTCTGGTGTGCAAATACTGTAGACGACAATTTGACAGTGTACCACAATACCTATGTCATGTTCACTACCATGAGAGGAGCATCAAACCATATTGGTATACTAGACAGAAAGCTTTTGCATCAACAAATCTTTGGAAATGTCAGTACAGTGAAAGAAGATTAATTACCCAAAGTCACCAGGCAAGACTTGCAGGAGAAAAATCCTTCAAGTGCCAGCTTTCTGAGAAAAGATTTACCCAGGTGAATGTGAATGATCGGAATAAACGGAAGAGGATTCGCAGGATACCTAACGCTGAAAAACTTCATGGATGCAAATACTGTGAACTAAAATTCATTCAAATAATTGAAAAGAAAAGACATGAAATGACACACAGAGAAAAACTGCACAAATGTCAGTATTGTGAAAGAAGATTTGTTCAAATAAGTCGCAAGAAAACACATGAAATGAGACATAGAGGAGAGAAACCCTTTAAATGCCAGTTTTGTGAGAAGAGATTTACCCGATCTAATGACAGGAAACTACATGAAATGAGACATAGAGATGAGAAACCACACAAGTGTCAGTACTGTGAGAGGAGATTCATTCGAATTGCTGACAAGAGGCGGCATGAAATGACTCATACAGGAGAAGGACTGCACAAATGCAAGTATTGTGAAAGAGGTTTTATTCAAATTAATCACAAGAAAAGGCATGAAATGACTCATACAGGAGAAAAAATGTACAAATGTCAGTTTTGTGAAAGAAGTTTTATTCAAATTAGTCACAAGAAAACTCATGAAATGAGACATAGAGGAGAGAAACCCTTTAAATGTCAGTTTTGTGAGAAGAGATTTACCACAACTAATGACAGGAAAAATCATGAAATGACACACACTGGAGAGAAACCATACGAGTGTCAGTACTGCGAGAGGAGGTTCATTCGATTTGCTGACAAGAAAATACATGAAAGGACTCATACAGGAGAAAACATGCACAAATGTCAGTATTGTGAAAGAAGATTTATTCAAATTTGTCAAAAGAAAAAACATGAAATGAGACATAGAGGTGAGAAACCCTTTAAATGCCAGTTTTGTGAGAAAAGATTTACCCTAGCTTATGAGAAGAAACAACATGAAATGAGACATAGAGATGAGAAACTACACAAGTGTTAACACTGTGAGAAGAGATTCGCTCGATTTGGTGACAAGAATAATCATGAAAAACGGCACAAATGTCAGTATTGTGAAAGAATATTTGTTCAAAATAGTCACAAGAAAAAACATGAAATGAGACATAGAGGAGAAGAGTGTCAGTACTGTGAGAGTATATTCATTCAAATTGCTGGCAAGAAAAGGCATAAAATGACTCATACCGGAGAAGAAATGCACAAATGACAGATTGTGAAACAAGATTAGTCACAAGAAAACACAGGAAATGAGACATAGAGGTGAGAAACCACACAAGTGTCAGTATTGTAAGAGCAATGACAAGAAAAAGCATCCCACAATGCACTGCAACATGTTTATATTGTACTGTACAAAAGATATGTAAACTTGTACTTCAGGGTAAAAAGTGTTAAAGCAATAACAGCACATTTTTTGAAGAGTGCCCCAATTTTCAAAATTTGATATTTTTACACAGTTATGTTGGTAATTGTCTAGGAAACTATACCTGCGAACGAGAATGCTCAAAAATGCGTATTTATCATAAAATAAGCAATTTTGTAATTCAAATTGGGATCCCGATTATACTTACTGTAGAGTTGGAAAGTTTATGTCCGTCCATGATGAAATAGTGCCACTTCAAAGAAAATGACCTCTAACTTGACTTGCCTGAACCAATAAAACAACTAACGGATGAGCGTAGACACATACATGGCACTATTTCCCGGCAATTTCACATTGGGACTTTCCAGCAGCCGTTGACTTGTATTATTATCGGAGATCTACGAAATTATTCTAATTACAAAATTCCTTCGTTTGCGACACAGACATTTTCGAGCTTAACCATTCACAGATATAGTTTACTAGCCAGTTACCAATGCAACCGTGTAAAAATCTCAATTTTTTAAAAAAATGGGGGCGCTCTTCCAAAAATGTGCTATTATTGCTTTAATTTAAGAACCACAAGACATTTTATGATCATGCTTAAAATTACCTACTTACTTATTGGTCTGTGGGCTAAAATGAGTGTATAAGTCAGGGTTTTTGTGTGTTAAGAATAGGATTTTTGTGGGTTCACATACCTTATTGAGGTGAAATTTCCCCGAACTGGTGTGCTGTGAGATGGACTCAATACACACTCTAGGTCTTGTGACCGTAGTAGCAGATTGTATTTATAGTGTCAAAATGAAAAGATTTTAACTTTTAAAACGATGTTCGGGCAACCGTGACTGGAATTTGGACCCAGGTAATTCAAGGTCGGGCAGGTACCCGAATGCCTGTCTGATTGTCCCCGCCCTAATAGGTATACATGCAGAGTATTAAAGAATCCTCTGTCTCAACTGCCTTCAAACTGTTATGGATTTTCTAAATATGACTACTGAGTTAATCATGAAATTTCCTTTCCCATGTAATAAAAATCTGCTTCATAGGACATTTGAATCAGTACATGCATATTTTGACAGATTAAAATTGTAAAAATATCAACATAATGAATGTGAGTAAAGAAGAATCTATCCAATGCTTTCATAGGAGGCAAAATCTATAAAGGTGACTGTACTATTATGTTTATGGGTCAGATAGCCACAAAGTACTTTAGGTATGTTTAGCTGAAATAATTGACCGTATAAAGAGGACTTAAATGAACTATCTGGGATCCATCCAAGAGAGTCAAAATTTGCAGGAGTAGTCTATAAGTGAAGGATAAGTATGTGGTATTTGCACAAGTTGGTTTTTCTCAATGAAAACTGACAAAAACTAATCAAAGCTGCTCTCAAGACTTTACCACATATGGCTATTACAATATCTCACTTTTTGCAGTGAAAATAAAATTCCCATTAGCAACAGGATAACCCCCCCCCCTTAACACTAGGAAGATGCAAACTAATGTCATGTTGACTCAAAAAAACTTGTACAGCTTATTTGATTTTGTCTCTCACACAGCTGTTTGACCCCATACAAACTGTCTCTTTTATTTTTAGAACAATTTTAAGCAGTGGCGACACAGTTTTGACAACTGGTATTAGTAGGGACATTCAACAGCTATCAACTCTGCAAAAATCAGACAAATCCATTGCGGGGAAGAGGGAATCTGGTGCATATAGGCCTGCAAAGGTTATAATTTGTATGTTATAGCGCCCTCTACATGCCCATTATCCATAGAAAGACGTGGAAAACTAGATTTTTAAGAAAAATCGTATTTGCCCGCAATGAACTGTCGTAAAATGCACAGAGAGTCTGGCTACTGGACTAAATATTGCAAATCAGTTGTCAAAAGTGTGTCGCCGACAATATTTTTTGTTTTCTGCTGGTTTTGTCATAATAAATGAGACTTTCAAACAGCTGTGCTCACATTATAACATTTCACTTTCGGATATACAAAAAACAGAAGATGCCAAGGAAATTGCTGATGCCTCTAGTGTGCAAATACTGTAGACAATTTGACAATGTACCACATTACTTAACTGTTCAATTTCATGAGAAGAACATTAACCATATTGATATACAAGACAGAAAGCTTATTTATGTACCAAAAATCATTTCAAATTTCAGTAGAGTGAAAGAAGATTTATTACCAAAAGTCACAAGAGAAGACACGCAGGAGATAAATCCTTTAAATGTCAGTTTTCTGAGAAAAGATTTACCCAATAAACCACATTCGTAAGACATCACACTTTGAATCTGTAGAAGAACTATAGTTTGAGTAACAATTTCTTAACCATAGCACGTGTGTGCATTGCTTGTTTAGTGAACTGGGTCTAATGCAACTTATAGTACTGTGTTTCTATTAAGAAAGACCGATTTTCTAGTATATCCCGGCACAGGGAGTAAATTTGGCTCAATAAAAACCGTCATTCTCTGGGCAGTTTCATGCTTATACCAAAAAAGTTTTTACTGCATATTATCTTTCCCTTTGGAAGGATAATGGCAGAAAAATAAACAACGTATACCGGTGAGAAACGGGAAATTGGCAAATCATGTATCAATCAATTTGTAACCGCGTATTTGTCTGCTCTGTTCCAAAAGTTCTGATTTATGTTTCCTTGTTCCAAAAGTTTCTGATGTTACGTTCCTCTTTTAAAATTGGTTATTCTGATTAAATACTGCAATCACATACTAGGCAACTAAAGAACTGATTGCAGAATGGGGAGGTTGAGTATTCAGCCGTATTCAGTGGAATTTTTGATCGGTAGAATTTGAAGTGGCTACATAGTACTACAGAAAGAATGCCGTATAAACAAGCCAGCCACAATACAATTCGGTTCACCTGTCCAGATACTTTTGCTGGGAAAGAACAGCCTGTGATGGTCTGTCACATCATGCCAGAAAACGCTGCTCATAGAAACTTCGCACTATCGGCCTATTCCCACCGTATCAACCGGTTAAATTTATTTGGATAATTCATCTTTTCAATAGAAACACTCTCTTAGTGAAGCACCGTTTTGGCAGGGAAGCTGGTGTAGATAGTAACTTGCCATAGTAATATTTGTAGAACTCTTCCAGAACTAGCAACACCGGGGAGGGGGGATTAACTGGAAAATTGAGGAACATTGCAGCTTATTTTCAGAAATGTAATGATGAGGTTTAATAATTTCAACAATTCCTGTTTTCCTTTCTTTGGGTATCAATTTATGGGATCTGAGGTTGAGAGTACTTTAGAATTTTCCTCTGAGTTTTTGAACCATGCCGTCTTCATCACTTTTTAACAAAATGCCTCCTCAACGTTCTCGTCTCCTTACTTTTTCACCTAGTTTCAGCTAATTCTAAATCTCTCAACTTAGATCATGGTCAATTTATTCTACTTTGTGGTGTAAATGATCCCATAACTTTTTTTCTTTTCCAATGTATATTTTTCCCCTGTTCACATGATATGTGTTTTTCTTTGAATGTTTTTCAATAGTTTATCTTTGCCTCATTATCATTTTTTAAATTTATTTGATTCTAGCTGGGAGAACTACACTGTTTATGCATGTTTGTTGCCCTCTCTAGTCCTTACGGACTATAGTTACAACTTGTAGTTCACTTAGCCCATTTCCACATAAACTTCACAAATACTACTCTGTGTTTATATTTATCAGAAACTGCTTGTCAATTATATCACATGTTACATTTTTAAAATATAATTTTTTGGTGTACTCTGTTTTGTCATCTGCTAAGCACATGGCACCTTGACGATTGTTCTGGTAGTATGTGTGCTTCTGTCTATTTGTCCTTGGTAACTTAACCCTATTGACATGATTGTGCACATTCCACACACAATGTGCACATTTTCATGACACTGATTCAGTGGGTTAATAGTGTCCCCCATATGTTGGTGACCTCAAGTGTCGATGATGACCTCTGTGACCTTTTTCTTCCCTATTCACAAACCGTGAGGGCAGAATTAACACCGGCATTCTGTGAATGCTGTAAACTTTTTTAATTGGTCCAATAGTATATCATTATATTTTCCCTTCCATTCCTTTCCCCCTAAGTGAGTCTATATATTCCATGTACCATTTTTAAATTTCTCCCTCCAATCCTATTAATTCAATTGCAGAATAACTCCTTGCTCTCTTCTCACTCTCTCTCCTGTGACCAAATCTTTGTGGTCACCTTCAAACTTATGCTCGCCTTTTTCATACCCACTGCTGGTTTGTTGCTGTATGGGTTTGTCCTGCAAT
Source organism: Ophioderma brevispina (assembly GCA_023653785.1). Classification (NCBI taxonomy): domain Eukaryota; kingdom Metazoa; phylum Echinodermata; class Ophiuroidea; order Amphilepidida; family Ophiodermatidae; genus Ophioderma; species Ophioderma brevispina. The sequence goes on from JAMKCH010085908.1 coordinate 35,742, forward strand.
TGATTAATATCTATGGTTATGCTATAGGACTGCCTTACTTTAGTTCTATTTATGGTTCAATACAATGTATTTATATTTTTCCTCTTGCCCAAAACGTCCATCCCACTTTGATAACGTCTACAGATAACAACCATCTTTGAATATGATTGCGTGCGCCTACCCGATCTCTCGCCCTTGTTATAAATTTGTATTTAAAATTAATATTTTGTAATCTACAATTAATATTTGTTGATTTATGTAAATTTTCAATTTTTTTTGTCAGTGTATTTGATAATTGTACTTAATTTTTCCCCACTTTTGTTCTTTGCACCATGGTCCAAGTTACCTGATTGTATTTTGAAACTGGCCCAAATTTGACCCATTTCCATTTTTCGCTAGTATCTCATCATCACTCCTCGCATCTTATATGACTGGTAACATTGACCAATATCCAAATCCCAACGGAATTATTAACCTTAGCGACGGTCCTTAACGATTTTGCTTAAATCTAAGGAGATCCCTTTGTCCATTATTTCATCATATGTCCGCAGTCTAAGTAACACCCACCGATGTTCCCCACCCCCCCCACTAATGTATCTCTCCACCATTTCATAACTTACATATTTTTGGTTTTTATACCGAAACTTTTGTTTTAATTATGATTATGATTCAAACTTAGTTGACATCGATTGTTATTCATTTTTATAAATTTCCCATTCGTCAAGAACGAAGAGGGGGCGGTGCCTCCCTTTCATTTCACACCCCAATATTTGATTATGAAGACAAGGAACCGACCTGTAAAACATTAATTCCCCTGATTGCGACTCTATATTTATCGAAATAATGACGACAACAAATCCAGCAATAATAAAACCATCGTTGGTATCATTTATCGCCCAGATTCAGTCAACCTTGATGGTTTTATCACGGAGCTTTTCACTTGGTCTTTCATACAGTTAACAATGAACCACACGTGTTATATTATGGGCGATTACAACATGGATCCTTCTGGATTGTGACCTCTGATCCTAAAGTTCAACGACTTCAATTTAATCTTATTTTTTCAAAATGGGGTTTTTCCTACCAATTGATAGGCCAACCCCGAATTACAGCAAACGACTTACTACTGCCACGATCATAGATTAACATCATAACAATGATATCTTAGCCCACTGTTAAACGCGCGCGTCCTAGTCACCCGATATTTCGACCATTTCCTGTTTGTTCCATCACCTTTTCCCAAATAATACGCCAGATTTAGCTTGGTAATAAAACTAATTTCCTAAATAAAATTCACGCCACTTAAACCAAACAACATCATGGGGTTTCAAAATGGGATTAATCAATCCACAACGTGGCAGCATTGTACGATGATGAAATCCCCGAAACGGCTTCAACTTTTCAATTCCAAACTTTCAATATTTTAATATCCATTTCCCTGTTAAAACCACTAAATTATCTAAACGTAAAACACCTGGAAACCTGGATAACATTGGCCTAATTTAAACAATTAAACACTAAAGATAATTATTTAGAAAATACCGCCCAAACCCAGTGATATAATAACTAAAATACACAAAATATCGCAATACTCGAATTATCTCTTGCGCTTGCTAAACGTAATCATATCACAGCAAAGCTTGAGGCTTATAGGGAACAACATGAAAAAACACATGCAAACCCTAAATAATACTTCTCGGTAAATAAAACACCCAAAACCACCCTCATACTTTATCGACTCTAATGCTCTGAAACAAAGTATCCCGTCGAAATCGCCACCAAATTCATGACTTTTTTACCAACATAGGTCCATCACTGGCTGCTAAAATACTCCCTCCTGATAACATTAATCCTACAAATGCAGTGCCATCTCATCTCCCCATATTAATATTTCTCCTCTCGCCTACACCTAAGTGAAGAATTGTTGATATTACCCTCACAAATGAAAACCTAGTACTATCTGTGGTGCCGATGGTATTAGCTCAAACTAGTTAAACAGATCAATACCAAACTTTTGAGCCCATTGTGGTATATATTCAATCTTTGATATCCACCGGTATTGTCCCATCTAAATTCACAGTAGCTAGAGTATTCCGATCTTTAAAACTGTGATAAGCATTCTTTCAACAATTACCGCCCATATCACATCTTCCAGCCTTAATCAATATTCTTGAAAAATTATTTATAACCCGAATCATCGCATTATTGATAAACAGAAATTCTCACTCCTGCCCATTTTTGGCTTAGACCTAAACACTCCACCTTCATGGCATCAATAAACTCTATTAAATAAATTACTACTACTGGGCCCTCACCAAAACTCTGCACTTCCGGGATCTTTCTAGATCTTAGCAAAGCCTTCGATACTCTTTGATCACAAAATTCATTATTAATAAATTAAAAAAATATGGGTTATAATAAGGAATTGCCAATACTTGGATTGAAATTTAACCTTGATAACCGAAAACAATTTGTGATTATAACCACAACTCCACTCGTCCACTTCTTCGATCATTTGCCGGCGTCCCTCAAGGCTCAATTCTAGACCTCTTTTATTTCTACGTTGGGGAATATTAATGACCTCCCCCAGTGCTCTCCTAATCTTCAATTTAACTCATGTTCTCAGATGACACTAATATTTTGTATTCTACAAAAACCTAAATTACTTGAATCAACTTAAAATAAAGAGTTAACCCATCTATCTACATTGGGTTTAAAATAAAAAATTGGATTTTTTAGAAAAAAACTAATTTATGTATTCAGAAATAAACACAACCCTTTACCACCAACGATATTAAAATTAGTATTGACAAAAACCACTCACTTGGAACAAGTGAACACAACTAAATTTTTAGGTGTTTTAAATTGATGATTGCATTGTCTTGGAATCACACACACACTTCACAATGTTACTAAATAATTTCTAAATATAACGAGTATCATCAGAAAAGTTTAAAATCCTTTCTGCCCCTTGATTCACTTACCACCTTATATATAATACGCTTGACTTCCCTTACATCAACTACTGTGCCATTATCTGGGCAGATAAAACTATTCCCATCTACATTCTCTTTTTAAGCAAAAAAAGACACTAATACGGTCATGTACTAATTCACTTTGGTTAGCCATACCGACCCTCTTTTCTCCTCCATGAAATACTCTTAAAATTCATGATCATCTACTTCTTTCAGACTGGCCCCGTTTATGTATAATACCATCATGACCTATTCCCCTCCAAATATCTTAATGATCATTTTTTTTCCTGACCAGACAAGACATCCAACCCTATGACACCCGATCATCTACGGACTTATACGTTAGACAGACAAACACCCAAGACTTGCTGAAAACACCATTAGGATCCAAGGGGCCCTTTTATGGAACGCATGAATGACGTTCTTAAACCGTCCCCATCCTTAGCTTATTTTAAAGCATTCTCAAAAAACAGGCTCATTGATTTTTATTTTGCAACTTATTAATTGTCTTATGATTGGGGTAATATTATATGTATTATTTATTGAACGGTTTTTTTGCCTCTATTTTTTTTTGTTTCAAATCGAATAATTGTAATTTTGGTCAGCACCCTTATTTTTCCCGTGTGTTGATAATTTATGATTGTATGTTTATACTTTTTCAACTAGGTTCATAATTATGTTGTTTTATGTGTAACTACGCATGGGTGACACTAAAGTACACGCCCTGCGTTTTAAGTGGCATCCAAATTCTTTGCATATTGAATATTATTTATATTCAATGACAGTCTTTTGTTCTATTAAATTTCATGTTTCATATTTTTATATTTGTTACAATATTTATATTTACGTATGTGCATGAGATGGAAATAAACTGAAAACCGAAACCTGAATGGTTTGTTCATAAGTCCTTGGAACACTTGTTAATAGTGGCAGTATGCAAGAGATATTGGATTGCAATGCATTGTAACTATAACGTTCGTTCCCCTCCCCCCCCCCCCATGTCAGTGTGAAAAATAATATCAGCGGGATTGACCAAGGTGTTGTGCTCATGCAACATTGAATTGAGGGGGAGGGAACCAAATATCACAAAGTGTTCACAACAATTATGATCAGTTTCCGAGACCCCCATTTTTTGCCTCAAAATCAGTCATTCATATGTGATTACCCTACTCACCGGGGCTACGACAATCCTAGTCATAATTGATAGGAACATTTGCTTAATTGCTTTACATTTCAAAATAACTCCTTGTCTACTGTATAATGTGGTAATTTGCTGTGACACACAAATAAGATATACTTTATTTTAATATGCCGATTTCTATTTGCTAATTGCAATCTGTAAAAAAGGTACAATGAAAGTTAACAGTACAAATTACTACACGTACCTGTGTTTGAGGGCACACCAGAAACCAGGGAGAAAGGTACATGAAAAAAAAAACAGAAGAAAAATTAGTTTAGACAAATGCCATCTTTAAAATGTGAATCTACACACATATCTATAGATATATATGATGTGCCTCCCAAGAGTCTGGACCCATAGGACCCATATCAATAAAATTTTTTTGCCAAAAAGGGAATGCATACCTATAACTTACCAAAGAATGCCACATTTGGTGCCAAATTTAACACAAATTTGCCATTGTTCCTAAAAATTGCAACCTTTTTTCACAATTTTGGAAATTTGGGGGGGTTCAAATTTAGGAAATTGGACCATTTTCCCAACAACTTTCTATTTAGAAAAGTTGACTATTTCAACAATTTGAGGAACTTAAAAAAATGGCCCATTCTATATACCAAATTTGCATATGAAAAAGGGATTTGTCATATACCAGAAGCTGAAAATGAGACTCCATGTTAGGGTACATCCCCATCTTGGTCTTTGTGGTGAGTAAACACCCCTCCCCATGTTTGATATCCATTGTGTAGAATAAGTTACCACATGCAACATGCATTCACATCCCAGGTTACTGAAGAATCTACTGTATGTGCTCTAAGACTGCCAAAGGGATAATTTGCTGATATCTAGTCTATCATATCTGTTGGTAATTTTCTAATCGTTCATATCACAATCTGTTTTGGAGCATGTGCCATCTGCACAAACAAATGTTTGTACTAATAATAACGTCAAGTTTGGCTACGTGATTTGAACCACATGATAGAGCAAGTTGTTATTGGCAGTGCAACAAGCATGATCTGTCGGGAATATTCAATTGGAATACGTGTGAAAAAAAAATAGGGGAATGGACACCTGACAAGTTTCTTGGTTAACATAAATCATATTCGGCAAATGAAGTGTACCTCTTGAAAAAAAAACCATGTAATATGTTAATAACACAAGGACTTTCACTATGAGCCAATAAGAACACACAAGGAATTCCACTATGGACCCAATACCTATACCTGTAAATAACCTTTGACCATAAAATGCTATGAGTCTCTTCCATCTACTTTCCCCATGGATAATATTTAAATAATACTTTAATATTGGAAGACCTTTTAACATGCTAAAGGTTAAAATCCAGCTTAAACCAATTACTATTTGACAAGGACATCACTTTGACCCTACATGACCTTACACTAATTTTATGGGGCCTCAATTTTTGACATTACAAGATGTTCCACCATCAACTCCAAACTTGGGGTCTTTTAATTAGATTATCATAAAGTAGTGGTCAATCATGGGAATCCTACATTTTGTTTCCACAAAGGAAGAGAAGATAGACACACTGGGATCATTAAATGACAGGATTATTAAAAATCACACCAAAAAAGTGTTCAACTCCCTATGGTTTTCTTTATTCAGCTGTAGCCAATGAAGAAATGCACCTAAAGCCAGGGTGATCAAAAGCTCATTTTGAGGAAGAACTCTTGTTTATTTACAACTAGCATGATGTACTGTGCTGGAAGTCCCCAGAACTTTTGAGAAAGGCAGTACATTCACATGCCTATTACTAGAATGTGACCTATAAAGTAAGGACAGGCATTGTGAGGCTTTTCCATATCATACATCGCAGCCAAAAGTGATATATGCTGTTGTCGATTAACAACTTGACAGTGTAGGGCACAAACGCACAGCGGAATTGGTCCCATAGACAATTTGCATGATCCCCATAATGCATCTCATTAATTGTCCATTTCCTTTTAGGAACTTGTGATAGTCTCAGGCAAGCTTACTATCTACTGCTGATAGCAGAATATCACTGGCGTATCCAGACCTTGGTTTTTGAGGGGGAACCCGGGGGAGGAAGGACCTCTAAACAGCTCAGCCAGAAACGGAGTGATTTTGCATGCTTTGGCATGAACCTCCAGGGAGCGCTCGTGCCCCCAAAGCACCCCCTAAGATACGCCACTGATAGCAGAATATGGGTGCTTACTATCTACTGCTGATAGCAGAATATGGGTGTTTACTATCTACTTCTGATAGCAGAATATGGGTGTTTACTATCTACTGCTGATAGCAGAATATGGGTGCTTACTATCTACTGATAGCAGAATGTGGGTGCTTACTATCTACTGCTGATAGCAGAATATGGGTGCTTACTATCTACTGCTGATAGCAGAATATGAGTGCTTACTATCTACTGCTGATAGCAGAATATGGGTGCCTACTATCTACTGTAGATCTCCAAGACTGACGGTATAGGGCACCGGGCGCTGTGTCGATGTACCCCCCTCCCCTCAAAATCTTGAACCGATTAAAAAAATATGGCGCCCCCTCTATTGAGAAAACCTGGATCCGCCCCTGTATAAGCATACCAAGTCTGAACTTAATCCATCACTGCACTAAAAAAGGAGCAGAAAGTTGAAAAATGGGCAACCAAGGTGTATTCTAAAGCAATATGACCCTAAGTGACCCCTGAATGACTTTTGACCCCTCATCTGTTTCCCCTCATAAGGCTCCTTGACTCAATGTATAAACATACCAGGGATGACCTTGATCCGTCACTGCACTAAAAAGTTAGAGTAATGGACCAAGCATTTGGCATTAGTTGCAATTTGAAATCAAAGAATGCCCCTTTAAGTGGCCCACATGCACTTTGAATGCAATTATGATTCACAAAAAAGATGCATAGTAGTCTTCATGTAGCACAGGAATTTTGCATATATCCAATGTACCGTTTCAGCGATACAGCAATTACACATATTTAATTACATCAATTGCATAAAAAACCCTTTAATTGGCCCACATGCACTTTGACCCAATTACAATTCACACAAAGATGTATGGCATAGTAGCCTTCCAGTGTAGCACAGGAATTTTGCATATCCAATGTACCGTTTCAGCAAATACAGCAATTACGCATATTTAATTAGATCAATTACATCAAAAAATGCTAGTGTCCAACCAATCGCATCGGTAGTTTCCGAATCGGACCGATAAAAAGGTTTTCGAATCTGAATCGGCATCGGTGAAATTTCCTTCATTTACCAATCTGATGAACCTATCAATCCATATTATGACCAAGCAATAGTCTGGCTTCATGTTTAGGTTCACAATCCTTTCAAACTCACCTACTTTACATAATAGGCTACAGGGGTCACGTTTTTCTGTGTTTCTGCGTCCAGGACGCCGATTTTGGAAAATTAGCTAATTATGGACACACTGAATTTCACAATCGGAGGGGGTTTGGGGGTCCAAAAAATTTCAACTGGACGCAGGCAAACCACACGTCCGTCTTACTATGGGGGAATTGAAAACTTCCCAATTTTATTTCTTACCGGAGATAAAATATGTGAAGCCCTACCGCTTCACAAACCTTAATATTTTTTAAAGCGCAAGTTTGTCTCAGCTGATTTCTTTGCCGCACCTGTCAGATATCCATCACAAGTTCTTCATTCATAAAACTGCCCTTTGAAGTTGCCGATGAACTGGGTTAGTCAATCAAAAAAATCATTTACTGACCATAAATTTCCATAAAATACAGCTTAACCAATCGGCAAACAGCAAACCATTTCTGAAACACATTCATGACATACTAAGGAGTCTGCCCAGTCTGCCATGCTAGAGAGTCCAAAATGGCCGACCGGACATAAAGTGATGTTGACGCAAAACTTTCCTCAAGAATTTCACCCTTTTAAACTTTCAAAAATGCAAACCCTGTAATTTGTTTGTACCGAATGTGTTTCTCTGTTGATTAGTGGGCATTTCGAATAATTTCTCAAAGTAAGATCTATTTTTCTCGGCGATGTATTTCCTAGGCTAGGCTTACACTTTTACAGAAGTGTAGTACCTTTTGTATGCTGCCTCAAAAATGTTAGGAACTTTGGATGCAAAGGTGAGAAAGGGCAAACTTTGAAATAAAACATTCAAAAATACCTTGTAAGCATATTATTATTTAGTGAAACTTGTCTTGGGATATAAGTTAGTCATTCTGTTTGCCATTCTTTCTTTGCTTTACAGCAGGGGTTCTTAATAGGCGGCCCGCGGGCCAAATCCGGCCCACCAACCATTGATTTTTGGCCCTCCACTTGCTCTAAAATACAAAGGGAAACATAAGAAATTCAGTTGTATTTGGCCCTCAAGTAGGGAACTTTCAAATACGTTTGCCATTCTCTGGCCCTTCAACTAAATTAATTGAGAACCCCTGCTTTACAGTGTTACTGTTACTGTTTGCATTGAGTTCTCTATCTCTTGATTTTTGTTTTTGTCAATATTTGGGATATTGAGTGACAAGTAGAGATAAGGCCTTTTTCAATTGAAGGTGAATTAAACTTAAAGATGCACTCCTCAACTGCTCATTCATTAATGGAGTGAATTAGGACACTTCTGATCATGACGTGGAGCTATAGGAAGTTATGCCTTGGTTCGAGAATCAACATTTTTGACCACTTAATTTAATCATGTTTGGACCTCTTGTTCTGGTTTGGACCCCCTGTTTTCAGACTAAAGGTGGGGTTAAGGGGTCCAATTATCTTCCACTGGACCCCTTACTTTTACCATGCAGCACTACCCCAGATAGGCTAGCAATCCACTTTTCCCAACCTTTATATTTTCTAACCAAAAATCTGTAGCGCTCCAATATTGTCAAACTCAAGTACAAAATTCAATGTTTTCAACACATAGTATTTGTCATAATTGGCGCTGTTAATTTGCTTGTTTACAGCGTGGGAAAGTTACATCGTAGCCAGTCACTCACCTCTATAGGGCATATTATATTGTCTAGGTGATATGGGTGTATCCCCAGGTTTATTCACCTCATCAGTGACCCAGTCACTGACATGTCACTGACATACTTCTTGTTGACCAATCAGAGCAATAATCGGGTCACTGCTTTCTTTCCCATTAGCCAAGCCTCCCGTTGTGGGCGGGGCATAGTCAGAGAAGTCATGCACAGCATTATATGGCCAACACATGCTTTAGAAGCTTACAGCTGTGCCCTGCAGTGGTATCAGTGGCGTACCGCGGCAGTCAATCCAGAGGGGGCAAATTTCCAAGTCGTCCCGCCAGAGGGGGCAAAATTTGTAAGTCGTCCCGATGATTTGCTCCAATTGGGTCTGAACTTGACTGAATGCGCGCGTAGTGCGCGAAAATCACCGATTTACTTTAATTTTGCCCAAATTGAAGCTGAAATTGGTCAAAATTCTCTTAAAAGAGGGATAAAAATGCATATTTTGGTCCATATCGTCCCGCTTTTTTGAGCCAGAGGGGGCAACCTGCCCCCCTGCCCCCCCGGGTGTCTTAAACTCCACTGGAGGGGTATTTGAATGTTGTAATAACTTTGGCAGTACTCTTAGTATTTTCATAATCTTGAAGATTTCAGCTGACTGCAAATAATGCCACTTAAATTGTACAATGTCTATTAGACTTGGGAATATGCAGTAATATATTACCTTTCGAGTACTGGGAATACTTAACAAAATAAAGGTAAATTAAGATTTATCTGGCTAATATGAACACTACAAATGTGTTCTCAGATTGTATGGGCTATCTTTGAATATGTGTCAAAAATTTAGGATGGCTATTTCAACTTTGGTTTACGGTAAGAATCAATTCCCATTTCCGACTTTTTTCAATCTAAAAAACAATGGAACTATCAATGGATGATAACAAGGTGAGTTAATACGTATGCACTATACACAACACACGGGTAGATTTATTGATTGTGGTTTGTTATTTTATGGGCTTCCAGCTTCGTAGTGGACTTGAATAATGCAATTTTTAAAAATCGGAAATCGGTATCGGATCGGCAGATTAAAAGAGAAATCAATCGGAAATCGGCACTTGGGGTGATCGGTTGGACACTAAAAAATGCCCCTTTAATTGGCCCACATGTACTTTGACCCAATTATGATTCACACAAAAGAAGTATGGTAGAACAGTCTTATGTAGAAAAGGAATTTAGCATATTAGGTGTACCGGTTTAGCAATACAGCAATTATGCATATTTAATTAACTCATTTCCACACTTAAGCCACATAAATCATGCACTTTCAAACTGCAAAGATGTGCACCATGATAGGCGTTCATGCAGCGAAGGAATTTTGCACATCCAATGTACTGTTTCACAAATATGGCAATTATGCTGATTTTTGCATATTTATTAGCTCATTTACATAAGTAATTTGCCTGAAATACCCCCAAAATCTACTCAGGTCAAGAACCCTTCAACCTGCTTCCCCCATGTTACATCATCGTAGCCCTTACACAAAGTGATTACTAAGTCTCTGCCAGAACAAAGTTCAGGTGAGACAAAAAGGGGCCATAATTTCACATGAAAGACATTTTCACACACCCCCCCAGTTCCCCTCTCCCCTGGTCATTACATGGATGTTGTTATAGCCTCGTACCCAGGGACCCCAGATTTTACCAAAGTGGTCACAATTTCGGTATCAGACGGAAGCTATTATTTTTCTCATTTACCCTGTGAAATCTTAGGGCTAAAGGATGTTTGGCTTGGATGTTATGAGCGAAAATATGCCCCATTTGGTCGACCAATATAAATTTTAAACAGGACTCTACAGTAAATCATAAATAAGGTCAGCATTGGGGAGACAGGCTACATCTAGCATCTCTGCAGAGCCAGTTTGCATATTTGCTGCAGTTAGTTTTGTTATTCTAACTAGCAGGTGCCAGCACGATAATGTCAAATGCCATAAAGTCATTATGTATATTTCCAAAGGAGACAAAAAGTATAGTGAATAAGTATGTAACTGCATGGGATGAATTCAGTATTGTGCCACCACATCCTTCAACATGCAGTTTATTCTGTTAAGGCTGCCGAATTCATAGGGTGGTGGCAGAATATTAAATTCTTTCCAAATGCATAAACATAACAGTGACTTGGCAATGTCTTAATATATGCCCCAAAGAGGTTTGTTTACCTATCTTGTATTGCCCGTACATTTGTTTACATTTTGCTGTGGCCTCTCAACTCAACGGCATAATTATCATGCCGTCATGCCGCTATAGAGGTCCGGACCCACCTGTATCCCTAGACCCTACAATGCACGGTAACCTCTAAGTGCTATATCTTAGCCAAGTTCCTTTTCTTTGTATTTCAGGAGACATGCAACCAGTCCTTGGTCAACTCATTTGTCAACCTTAAAAACACATGTTTTTGTAAGAGTGCTGATTTGGGCTTAATCATTTCAGGTGAGGACTATAAATGTATAAAAGCTATACAGGGGAGGGGGTAACTGGGTATTCTGGTTGGGTAACCACCCTAGTTCTGCTAAGCTTAACTCCACATTATGTCTTTAACATGTTGTCATTAACAGATGTGGAGTTAAATGCAAAACCACATGGAATACCTTTCCCCTGTTACCTACCTCAACTTTGTCGATCTCAAAATCCCTCCAAATGTACGATATATCCCTGTTTTCACTATCAAACACAACTTGAGATCCTATATAATGTGATGACTTATGTGAAAAAACCTTAAAACAATTAGAAATTAAAAATTTTAAAGAAAATTGCGACTACAATCACCTCTGCATGAGAAAGGTTGTTTCTCCGGAAAATGATTGATTTCTACTTTTTTAGACAAATTTTTGAGGATTAACTATTTCAAAAGGTATATTATTATCTAAGGAACATATATCAACTCAATTCTTAATTGCTTTTGATATTTTGTTCGTCTGCAGTCTGCAAAGTTGGCTCTTTGAAATGGCCTGCTCATGCTGGTAACAGGGGAAAGGTATTCCATGTTGTTTTGCATAACTCCACATCCGTTAATGACAACATGTTAAAGACATAACGTGGAGTTATTATGCTTAGCAGAACTAGTAACCACCCGCGTTACAAAAAATGTGAGACCTGGGCAGGTTTCGAGACTTAAATACAGGGTATCAAATTCAACCTATGTCTCTGTCAGTCTCATATAGGGTATTAAATTTTACTTTTCAGTTTCAGGTTGAGTATAAAATAAGCATGAATCTGTTAGAATTATGATTTGTGTGCGTGTGTGTGTGTGTGTTGATATCATGCTCAAACAGAATAAAAAGTCCATAAAATAGCTCAAAATTTAGTGTAAAATCCCAGGTTAAAATTCCAATGGTAATATTGCTTGGCCCCTGGTCTCGGATAGGGTATCAATTTGAACAGATCTGGTCTAAGATAGGGTACCATTTCATTCGTTTCTGTCTCATATCACAAACAAACTTCTTTACAACATCGTTAGATCATATTGAAAAGCGCGCCACTGCTTGATATAATTAACCTTGGTTGGGTCACTTGTATAGCGCTATACCAAAGCACAGAAAACTTGGCCCTGGACCAAATTCTCCAATTACATTTCATTCTCATTTTGCTCATAGACACTTAGTAAAATTTATGTTGCAATAGATCAAAGTCCATATTAGCGAAAATGTCAGTGGTTAATTTAGTTCTGACATCGTCTTTAGTGCCTTTGACAGTCTTAATATGCACAAGGCAAAACCACACTTCTTTAAAACATTGGCAGAACGACATCTTTCCATTATACCATTTTGCTAGTTCCAATATCCCTTCTCATTCACTTCACATAAGCTATCGGAACCTCATGTCACAGCGCATTCCTCTTTCTGGTTTCCCCCTGACTAGACATGCACAACCACGTGCAGTAATAGTAATTGGTTGGACTAGATCGCACGAACAAGCAATGGCATGGTTGATGTCGTAATTGCAAGATGAAAATAGATTTTAAGAAAAAAATAGTAATTTGCCCACAATGAAATTTGTAAAATTTTGGAATAAAGTTGTCAAAAAACTGTGTCACTGTGATATTTTTTTGTTTTATTTTGGTTTTTGCCAAATAAATGAGACTTTCAAACAGTTGTGAGTAGTAGTAGTACTAGTACGTAGTTAGTAGTAGTCAGTAGTAGTATTATGCAATTATTACACATAGAAGCCTCTGTGTGGCAATGTGGTGCAATCTGCTGTGCACCTATCACAACCAAACCCAACATGCACAATACGAAATTATATTGGGCAAATCGGTCAAGCAAATGGTGTGCAGTTTTTATTTTGAAGCCATTTAAAAACTATTGTAGAGAAGGAAATAAAATGGATTGATTGATGGATAAAGAATAGGGAATAAGCAGACAAAATTTATATTTTAATTAGTATGCGCCATATTTTAGAGGTATTAAAATAAAGATAATAGTATTTCAGTGGAAAAGAGAACTTTGCAAATGGGGGGGGTTAGTAGGGGGTGCCGAGGCATTTCTGGGGGGAAGGGAAAATTTGGGTCCTTTCCCTTCCCCATAGACACTGTACAAATGGTCAGTTTCAGTTTATTGGGGCTGGTGGGGGAAAAGGGTTATGGAGTCAGGTGGCAACCCCTTTGTGATGCACTGTGATTTCAGTATTGTTCACAACAACAAACTTCGTCTACTTTCAGGATATGGACTCAAAGAGAAGAAAGGATGGAGGGGAGAGAGGCCTCTTGATGCAAGTACTGTAACAAGAATTTGACCCAATGTTGTACCAAGGGATCTTTCCCACATTCACTACCTGAGAGGAACATTTAAACTCACTGGTATACTACAAGATATCAAGGGCCGACAACTCAGCTGTCAGAGTACTGTGCAGGGGCCGGATCCATCCTTAGTAGAGGCGGGGGTGCAAAGATAGATGTGCTAGAATGGCTGCTCAGAAGGGGTGGATCCGGGAGGGTGTTGTGTCCCCACTCCCCCCCGCCCCCCCCCCCTCGCCGCGAAAGGGGAGCTTGCATTTTTATCATGGCAATCAAGCTTTTTCAAATGTAGTTGATGGGAATTGTTCATATCAACTGATTTCTAAATGCGCTGGAAAGGAGTTCTTTCAGGACAAATAATATTATACCTGGCGAGGAGCACAGCGAGCCCGTAAAATATTTTAAATCGTTTGTGATTGACAAAAATTGTTACCTTTTCAACAGAAAGAAATCAGGAATATTATTACCACGGACATGATTTCTAAGTAGGAGCGGATCAGCCCCTCTCAATGGGACGGGGGGAGGGGGGCGAACCAACTGAAAATGGAAGTCAAAGCCCCTGAAATGATCGTGTGGCAGACACAAGGGGAAAGTGTTTTTTGAAAATTTGTTAATTTTTGGTTATTTTAAAAGAAAAAAATATAGTTGATAGGGTTTGTTTGAATTAACTCCATGTAAAGTGTTTTCATCCCAACGAGAAGTTCCTGATATTAAGCTGCAAGGGTGGGTATGAGAGGGGGTCCCCCGTCGTCGCGAAGCGCGGAACCCCTGCAATGCTCACTTTCCAACACACATTTTTTATCCCCAAATGTGATTAGAAACAATTTGAACTTACAAGCTTTTACACGTGTTTAATTTTTTTAATTCTCGGTCGCTACCGGTTAAAATCTCCGGTTGATGGGTTCGGTTTTGTTTAAATTATTTCAGTGTGCATGAACGAGTTCATTCTCAAGAGACGCAGGGTTAATGGGCCCTCTCCCACGCTATCACGCGGAACCCCTGCAACATTCATTTCCAAAAAACACATTTTCTTATGCAAATTGATAGAACAATTTGAAATTTACACGTGGTTCACTTCATAATTCTTCTATAGATATGATCAACGATCTTACAATCATCCGTTCGATCGATCGCGTTTTTGAGATGTTACGAAGTACCAGTTTCCAGCTTTTAAATGTGAGGAACTGGCCATTTTTAAATTCTTGTGGACAATTTAGATCCCTAGAGAAATATGTTAGGTCGCCATTTCTACCGGGTTGATAAAAATGTCCATGGAAATTACGGCTGATCCTCAATCGACAGGTTATTTCAAAACCGTATTGTCTACCTAATCGTAATACTGCTATTTTGATACCTGTACTGTAAAACTGATAGCAATCGCTTTAAAAAGGGAAGCAGATAGAAACACACCTTCCCATTTTGCGCCCCCCCCGAGTCACCAGTATAAACGAATAGATACCTCACTCATTATGGTCAATGATATTCTTACTAAAAGTGGTTATTTGTGGCACGGGCATGTTAAAAGTACGAACTAAAATTTCTTCTCAAAACATTCCCAATATAAAAGCCTTAAGTTTTCTTCAACAATTGTGTGCACCAAAATATATTGACAAAAGGATATGGATCAGAGAAAAATTTTACGGATCAATATCATGTTTAGACAAATTTGAAACAGATTTTTGGAATGCGAGTTATGGTTAAAATATCTGCACAAAATCAATTTGATCAGATGGAACTGTCATTGGTCAATGACTGATTTTTAAAACAAATTGAAACAAGATTAAGTAATTGTATTTTGGATAAGAGTTTTTTACTCTTAAACAATAATGCAACCAAATACAGTTCTAAAGACCACTTGATATAACAGCCCACCAAAGTATTATAATTAGGGTTGTTTGTCTTATTTTCAATGAAAGTTTCTCTTTTCTTAGTTTGCTGTTTATTTCCACCAATGCCTTGAGAAGAATTGTCTTAATTTTTTTTCCAACCTTAGAGAGAATTACTTTTTTGAATGTTTACAATATTAAAATTAAGAAAAAACTTGGATTATATAATCTAAGTTTAATTAATTTCAGACAAAATGATGGAACTGAACGGGGGGGGTGTGGTTGGTATTTAAAACGGGTTTATAAAAGGGGTTAGGGTAAAATAGATCAGCTTACAAAATCTATCACTCTGCCTAATTTCTTCACCAAATTCTTCATTTTCAGCATAGTATAATAGAAATATCCCAAGTACGACAACCCATAAACTTTGTCACAGGTCGGGTCATTTTTGTTTCTTCATGTACAATTTGTTTTTGAAATACTGTCACTGCCGTAATAAAATCAGTGAAAAGGACTCTTTTCCACAAAACAAGCTGCATGTAAATTGTAACGATATAGAAAAAGCAGAGATTATTCCCACGGATGATTAAAGAAAAACTGTAAATGTAAAAGTGCAAATGAAAAACAAAATGGAAAGCGAAAACACAGCCTTGCAGTGAAAAAAGAACTTACCAATGATAGGGATCTAAAAGGGAGTTTTAAAAGCCAGATTTTAACTATGAACAGAGAAAAGAGAAGCTGAGCCTCCGACAAGAACTAGACTTCGTACGGAAAATGGTTTGAAAAAAATTTAAAAATAGTGAGAGGGGAAATTGTCATGAGATCCGACAACCACCCCCCAACAGGACAGCAGTCACACTAGAGAATGATACAATTTCAACTGTAAATAATACGAGTAAAGACACCAAAGCACCAATTGCACTCTACTCTATCAGCTGTATGATAAAAATCTTCAATGGAAAGGCACCATGGAGAGGCTTAAAGCCCCAAAAAGGAATGACGGCAGCAATGTTCAAAACAACGGCTGGAAGAGTTAAACAAAACGGGGAAGACTGTAAATTAAATGAAAATGAAACGATTGAAGAAAAGCAGAAACGACAACTAAAAAAAAAAACATGAGTTTAAACTCTAAGTTTGATAAATCAAAGACAAGGACAAGAAGAGTTGAATAGAAAGAAACTTAAAGTAAATTCTGTAATGCCCAAAGTATTGTCAACAAGAGAGTTATAGCAAAATGGATGTGACGCGGGAGAAGCCAGACATCGTAGGGGTATTGTTGAAACGTGACTCCATAGTGATATATTAAACGCTGAATGCTACATTAAGGGTTGGACAGAAAAACAAGGCTCATGGAGGTATTATACTAATGTATTCTAAAGGGAATATAAAAGTCCAGTTGCGGGAAGACCCGTCCTTAGCTGAGTCTGAAAAAGCCCTTTTGGTGTGATATTTCATGTGAAGGGGAGATGCAGATTTATTGCTAGGGATAGTATAGAGAAGTCAATTACAACACTGTGCTCAAAATGAGTCTCTAAACCAGGTGCTAAGAAGTTTCATCAAAGATGAGAAGACAAATTGGTCATTGGTGACTTCATTACCGTTGAAATAAATTGGGAGACCATGCAACGCGAAATCTGACTATCCGAGGCCTTTTTGGATGTTGTAATGGACAACATATGGAAACCCAGCAGGTTATGAAGCTACAAGACAGAAGTCAATACTTGAATTGTAGCTTATCACTTCAAAACCCTAATATGATTGACGAAGCACATAGCTAAGTACATGTTCATGCTCCATTTAAAGCAAATAATGGACACATTTTTTGAAGAGGGCCCCCCTTTTCAAAAATTTGATATTTATGGCCACAAGTACGTTGGTGATTGTCTAGGGAAACTACAACTGCGAACGAGAATGCTAAAAATGAGTCTTACATCAAATATGCGATTTTGTAATAAGAAGGATTGGAATCCCAGATTGGACTTAACCGCATAGCTGGAAATGCTGCGTTTATGTCGTCATGATGAAAATAGTGCCACCTCGGGACATAACTCTAATTGCTTTGCTTGGAACATTAATAAAACAACTAATGGATGAGCGTAGACACCGTACATGGCCGATTTTCCACGCTATTTCAATTGGAAGGTCGTTGAATTATTACGGGATCCCTAATAATATTATAATTTACAAAATTCCTTCGTTTTGTGAGACACAGACAATTGTTTCGACCATAACCATTCACAGGTAGGGTGTAATAGCCAGTTACCAATTTTGCAAACCGGTTTGTAAAACCTCATTTCTTGGAAACTGTGAAAAATGGGGGCGCTTTCAAAAAAAATGTGCTAATAGTGTTTAAGTACAAGCGGACCACAACATGTTGACAACGGACCTTTTTTTTTTATAAATTGGGGTGGGGGTGCCCTGATGTATGGTGTCTTGTTCCGATTTTGTGATTTGTGCTTCTCTACTGATATGAGAGCCTGCGCACTTGCACATCACCCATCAGTACCGTGGAAACAAACGTGCGGTTTTGATGGTAGATCGCAATAAGGCAGTTGACAAATGCCTAAGTCACATACTGTGCTAATAAAAGGTGGGGGAATAAACTGTCGTTCTTGCTCCTCTACACGCCGACTCCTGTTTTTTTGTTTCCTCTTTCTCTTTTCGTTCCTTCGTTATTTTTTCTTCCTCCTATCCTATTTTCCTCCTCGTTCTTCCTTGCTTCCTCCCGTTTGTCCTGTAATAAAACGGCGGTTTTTTTGTTTATATCTGGGAATGAAAATGGGATTCGAGGTCTCAAATTTCAGAACGACAATGAGAAAAATACGGGCCTTCATCTGATATCAAAACTCGATACTACTTCAGGGTAAATCAGGGGGCGTGGTCCCAAAGACGATCGGAACACGCCTCTTTAATTATCCTCGTTGAACAAGTAAGCTACAACCCAAAAGAGAACCAGGAAACGTCAACTATGACAAAATTAAAGCAAACTGAGACAGATAGTTGAGGATCAAAGAATGGAAACCAACGAATAATGAAGAGCTTGGTGGTACACAAGGAGACAATTACAGGGACATTATTCAAAAATTTGTCCCAATTTGAAGAACCAATCTACTAAAAGAAATCGTATGCTAACAAAAGAAAGCAAAAACTAGTGAGGAGGAACAAAGAGTTGGAAAGAGGGTATCAGAATAAGAAAACTGAACGAAATCTAGAGCACTACAACAAAGTGCTCAGAGAGAGGCTAAGGGTTGGAGATGGGCTAAGAGAGATTTGAAAAGAACAAATTAGAGAAACATTAAATTTAAGGATTGACCCAAAACGCTTCTACGCCTACGTACGTCTAAACAAAAGGCAAAGACAGGGACCACAGTTAGGGGACTTGAATGAAAACCCGAAACAGGAAGTTTGTAATTACCACCAGGACAAGTACTGAGAAGCACTAAAAGACTCCTTTTCGTCGGTGTTCACAGAAGAGAAACAAATGTCAGTTCCTGATGACATATATCAAGGGCCGGATGAGGACGGATACTAACGGATTGGAACATCACTGTAAATGCTGCCAAAGATAAATGAAAAAAAACCCCTGGGACCCCTCCAAAGCAGCAGGACCAGGCGACAATCCTTCCATCTGTCCTCAAAACATGACTGTGCCTGCCTCTCGCCTGTATTCCCATATAAGTCTCTGCAAGGGGATAGGTTCAACCACACTGGAGATCGGCCAACATCGTACCGATCTACAAACGAGGTTCAAGATCCAAAGCATTCAACTATCGCACAATAAGTCGGACGTCAGTCGCAGGGAAAGTATTAGAAAGCATTATTAGAGATTACAATTACAGAGCACCTCGACAAGTTTAGTCTAATACGCGGAGTCACAACATGGTTTTAGGAAAGGAAAATCTTGCACAATATAATCTCATAGAATCACCTGGACGTGATCACAAAGATCATAAATAGTGGAACACCAGTTGATGTCACATATCTAGACCTGGCAAGGCTTCGACACGCCCTACCACCCAGACTGATAGCAAAAATCAAATCACATGGCATCGAAGCGTAAAATTCTAATTTGGATCGAATCATGCTGGCTGGCCGGAAACAGAAGGTAGTCACTCAAGGAGCAGATTCCGGGTGGAAGAAAGTAAAAGTTCAGTGGTGCAGGGATCAGTTTTGGGACCACTCTTTTTCTTTATATAACACTATGCGGACGCTATAGCGCAACAGCACAACCTACCAGCAAATTTGCAGATGACACCAAACTAGCTCACCCAGTTCAACAAATGAAGACATCAGATGCTTGCAAGATGATTTGGACCACTTACATGAATGGGCAGAAATCTGCCAAATGAAGTACAATGCAGATATCACATGTCCATCAGTTATCAAATGGGCAACACAACATTAAAGACAGAAACCGTCAGAGGAGAAAGGACTGGGCATAAGGTCTCAAACCCTATGTGCAGCTGCCCGCAAAGAAGGAAATAGGCCTTGGGGATGATCAAAAGAAATTTTGCCTTCAAAAGTAAAAATACATCATGAATTATACAAATCACTGTTCGCCGTGGTTAGTCCCATCTCGATATGCAATTCAAGCATGGACTTTTCTGGAAAAAGACAAGGAAATGCTTAAGAAGGTCCAAGCTGAGACAACAAACTCATACCAAGTCTTCATCATTTATCGTACGAGCAGAGATACACCGACTCATCAAACAACAATGGAAAAAGAGACAGAAAG
>JAMKCH010085909.1:0-104167 GCA_023653785.1 Ophioderma brevispina
AAAGTACAGGGTTGTCCCAAAAAAAGTCGTTGCAAAAAGAAGATAAACTCTCTATTTATCAAAAAAGCTGAAGCTGTTGAATTCATTTCATTGCGGAATATTAATTATACTCTTTGTATAAATTGTGCAATCCCATGACAAGCCCCGCCTATGCAAGCTAGAGATATGATGGATTATTTAAAAGGCCATTGTTGTACCCTTCCAATGGGATATTTAAACAGTGAACATCATGGTCCGTTTGCTGCGGGTGAGCAAATGCAAACATTGAATACATGGCTAAATTAAATAATAATCACTGAGAAACAACAAAATGCACACAATACTTGACTTTTCCATTGATTAAATGCAAAAAAGGCACTAGAAATAATAAAACACCAATGATAGCTTACAGACGCATTCCAAACAAGTATGGTCAGCACAAATCAAAACTTTCAGTATTTGTTATCCTAAATTTGCAGGTTTCGTGGATAAATAGCATTTTGGATTCGTTGCAAACGAATCAATCAATGAAAGGGGTCGTCGGACTGTCCACCGGTAAATTGTTGGCGATTCTGCTTTATGGGTCCAGACCACGCTTCCCTTCCCTTTCGTGGACGCCAAAGACAGGATGGGCCATTATTTTTTATTTTTGTGTATCTAACAGGAATATCTTGACCAACAAATAAGGTAGGTAGTTTTTGACGGCGCGCCAAGGCTCCAGGGGCAGAGGGTTCCCTCACTAACCTCAAAGGCCAGCTACTGGTTTTTCTTATCTTTTTTGGACTTAGCTAGGAATTGTCCCTCTAACCACAGAGTTCTATGCTTACCAGAAAAAATAATAAAAATTTATATTAAAAAGGAACATCATCAGGTCAGCTACCGAACCAAAGACCAGAGGGATTGTTTGTGCCAGATTGCAATTCTAATTTTATTACCCGGCTTCATCACATAACATTTACGGGGGAAATTTTAAAAAGCGCTATGCTAGTGTGGTCAGCACTCATAATGACTAGCTCCGCTCTGGATGTCGCAACGGATGCTCTAAGAGCATGAGTGGTGGTCAAAATCTCCAACTTACTCGAAAGAACGAACAAGATTCAACTAATTGACGGCCGTTTTGGATTTTGCCCTTGTGGTGTGTGAAAGAGCCGGCGTAGATTTCAATCAAAGCATGAATATTGGTAGTCTTGTTTCGGGACAAAAAAAAAAACAAAATGACATTTGAGAGAACGACAACGGTGAGAGGAGAAGAAAAGTCCCAACAAAAGTTGGTTGATTTACACGCAAATACCGTCCGTTTGTGCCACATTCCAAACCCTATGAATTCGGCAGCTCAAGGATAAACTGAATGTGAAGATGCGGTGGCATCTGGCAGAGAATACTGAATTCATCCCGGAATTGGGTTGGTAATGTGTAAATATGATATATAGGAAAGTTATTTTTTCATCATTCATGTACTGGTAGGACTGGAGCCCGATATTTGGGTCTAGCTGCACTCACCTACTAGAAAGTTGAAGGAGGTTTTAAAATAGAACCTGTCTAGTCATTGGGTTGGATATAAAAATTTCTGAAATCGGGCAAAAGATTTGTATAACTGCTTTTTATTATTTCCTGTAGTCCAATAGCTAATTTGAGAACACTTTAAAAATCTGAACACAAACGATCCTAAAATTATTATCCGAGTAAATACAACAGGTTTATAAGATTGTGTGATTTTTACCCAAGTTTCGAGGAACTCGACTGTGTTTGTTTCGGTTCGCAGTTTCTTCTTTCTTCTGCTTCTTTTTCCTTCTTTCTGTCAACAGGCTAATATCTAAGACATACCAGCATCCCAATTGACCAAATTGTGCACAGGACAAGTACATAACAGAAACTTTTGACATGACCCGATTGGTGTCAAAGGTCAAGGGTCATCTGGGGTAACAGGGGTCAACAACGTTAACCATGCAAAAAATCTAGAAATAGCTCACATCCTCAAAACTAATGCTGTCATCTTGTAGGAGTGATCAACCCTACAAAAAAGTCAATTATGACTTTGTCTTATGACACATGTTGAGGGTCAGAGGTCAAATATCATCAAAATTAAGTACACCTTCAACTTCATACTCCTTTTACAGATTACATAGTATGATCACGTGACTCATGTATGTGTGCAGCTTGACATCCCCTACAAAAGTTACTTAATGAAATTTTGAGCAACGGTATCTGGGGTACGAAGTCAATGACCTTTACTGTGTGGAAATTTAAAAAAGGTCAATAGAAAATCTTTTAGCCCATCCTGTAGTACTTGATGAGAGGTCAATTAAAGTCAATATGACCTCATCACTTGACCATGGTTTAGGGGTTCAAAGGTCAAAATACTACAAATTCACGTTTACATTTCAAATCACTACTATTTCTACAGATTAATAGTATAATCACGTGACCTCATGAGTGGTGGTAGTTTGACCACCCCCTACAACAGATACTAATGAAAGTTTGATCAAGGTCTCTGGGGTCACAGGGGTCAAAAGTTCATTTTAAAAATACGCTCATCCCGCAGATAACCTTGCATGGTCACGTGATCATGCATACGACGCAGATTGAGATCCTTCACCAAAGTTCGTAGGTCCAGGGGTCAATGGTCATTAAGGGTTCACTTCTGGTTGAGTACCCGGACTGTGTTCACGATCTGTAGGACAGAGCTCGTATTACTTTCATTTGGTCTGATCTCCTTCCGACCAGCTTTAAAACGATATCAGAGTCAAAAGCTTGGTCCGATTCCAACCAAAATCGGTCAGGAGAAACAAGTGTTTAGAGCTTTGTAGGTGTACTAGTTTCCGGTCAAAGGTCCGTAGAGGTCAATATGTCCAATTAGGTCAAAATCCTAAGAAATGCATTACTTCTCCGACCAAGAGGGCGCGCTGATGACGTCACTCATGCCGCAGGCATCGCCTATGACCGTGACTACATTATGCACAGATTGGATCATGTGGTCAGGAAGGGGTTTCATTGGGGGTCTTCGTTGATTTTATATGTCCAAGCGGATTTGCGCACATTTTCTTCAAAAATGCAGGATATTTTCAGCCAAAATTACAATTCCATGTGCAAAGATATACAGACGTGATTGAGTCCAAAACCGCCCGTTTCCATCAAAACGCGAAATGGCCTCAAAATCCATTATACTATCGCCAAGTTTCAATATTGACTATAGTACAGTATATCATGCACTACTCGATCTTAGACCGCGTACTGATAGAGGGGGCGCGGTCTATCGTACGATGTGGTTTGTAAAATGAACCAATTTGCGCTTTCCTATATTATGTCATTGCAGAAATTCACAGCTTTCATTTGCCAACGCTGTACTTCCTAAGTCCAATAGTCGACAAGATATCGAATATAAAAACCTGTTGGGCACTGTGTTTTTTAAAAAGAAGTAAAATAGTAGTAAGCGATTTTGGGCCGGAACTATTTAGGTGCCTTCTCCCCCCCCACATTTAGGTCCTCCCCCTCCCCGCACAAACACACAAACACGATAAATTCATCAATAAGCACTTCATGGTTCGCTAGAAACTGTTGCCGCATTTGTTTGATTGAGTCGGGTGCGGTTATGCGCTCTACATAGCTACAATCCGGCCCAAAAGTAGTTGGAACACCGGTGGTAATTTTCTAATGCAAGAAGGGCCGAAGGGGCCATAGAGATCGCACTGAAAAAATAATAATTTTATTGTGAAGCTTGAAAAAAACCCTAACACTTGACCCTCCCCTTCCCCACCAAATCAATGTTGGGTTGGTCATAAGAGCGCATTGGAAAAAATGACATGGTTCAACATGGATCAGGGGGAGAGGGGATTAGTTTATTACTAAGACAATAAAGTGTTCCAAAACAATTTTGGCCGAGATGTATGAGTCGGGAAAAACGACTTCACAAGCCCTTTTCACTATTAGCCCGGGAGCTAGCAGACATTTGTAACACATCTCAAGTACAAATGGGACCCTTGAAACGTAATTTTCAGGAGAGGGGGGTCCAAGAGAAAGTTTGTACAGGGGTCAGATTTTTAAATAGATCCAATCGTGTTGAAAAGTACAGGGTGTCCCAAAAAAAGTCGTGCAAGCAGATAAACTCTTATTTCTCAAAAACTGCTGAAGCTGTGAACTTCATTTTCATGGAGAATATTAATTATACTCTTTTGTATAAATTGTGCAAATCCCATAACAATCCGCCTATGCAAGCTAGAGATATGATGGATTATTAAAGGCCATCTGTTTTTCACCCATTCCAATGGGATTTACACAGTTAACATCATTTGTCCGTTCTGCTGTCGGGTGAGCAATTTCCAACACATTGAATACATGGCATAACATTAAATATAATCAACTGAGAAACAACAAAATGCACACAATATTAGCTTTTCCATTTATTAAATGGCAAAAAGGCATTAGAAATAATAAACACGCAATGATTAAGCTTACAGACGCATTCCAAACAATTATGATCAGCACAAATCAAAACTTTGCCTTATTTGTTATCCCTACATTTGCAGTTTTCGTGGTAAATAGCATTTTTGGATTCGTTGCAAACGAATCCCAATGAACGGGTTTCGTCTGGACTGGGTAATATTTTTGGCGATTCTGTCTTTATGGGTCCACGACCACTCTTCCCTCTTCCCTTTCGTGGACGCCAAAGACAGGATGGCCACATTTTTTATTTTGTGTATCTATACATGGAATACTCTTGACCAAATAAGGTAGTTTTTGACGAGCGCCCATGCTCCAGGGGCAGGTCTCCCTCACTAACCTCAAAGGGCAGCTATTGATTTTTCTTATCTTTTTTGGACTTAGAATTTTCCCTCTAACCCACAGACTTCTATGCTCTAACCAGAAAAAATAATGAAAATTTTATATTAAAAGAGACCACTCTATAATAGGTCAGCTACCTAACCACAAGACCAGCGAGGATTGGTGTGCCAGATTTGCAATTCTAATTTTTAATACCCGGCCTTCATAACATAACATTTACGGGAATAAATCGCTACTGCTATTGTGGTCAGCACTCATAATGAATAGCTCCGCTCTGGATGTCGCCACAACGTATGCTTCAGGAGCATGAGTGGTGGTCAAAATCTCAAACTTACTCGAAGGAACGAACAAGATTCAACTAATTGAACGGCCGTTTTGGATTTTGCCTGTGATGTGTGAAAGAGCCGGCGTAGATTTCAATCAAAGCTGAAATTGGTAGTCTTTTTCGGGAAAAACAAAATTAAAATTTGATGAGAACGAAAACGGTGATTCGGAGAATGTAAAATGAGCACAAAAGTTGGTCAATTTACACGCAAATACCGTCCGTTTGGAAAGAATTTAGTATTGTGCCACATTCCAAACCCTATGAATTCGGCAGCCTCAACGGATAAACTGCATGTTGAAGGATGCGGTGGCAGTCTGGCAGAATACTGAATTCATCCCGAATTGGTTTGTAATGTGTAAATATACATATTATGTAAAGTTTATTTTTTCATCATTCATGTACTGGTAGGACTGGAGCCCTGATATTTGGGGTCTAGCTGCACTCACCTACTAGAAAGTTGAAGTAATGTTTTTTAAATAGAACCTGTCTAGATACATTGGGTTTGGATAATAAAAATTTCTGAAATCAGGGCAAAAGATTTGATATAACTGCTTTTTATTATTTCACTGTATGTCCAATAGGTCAAATTTTGAGCAATTTTTTAGGGGTAGGGGTAACAATTTCGAGCACACTTTCAAAATCTGAACACAAACGATCCTAAAATTATTATCCTGAGTAAATTACAACAGGTTTTATAAGATTGTGTGATTTTTAAAACTATATTTGGTTCAATAGGGTAGTTATAGCTATTTTAAGGTAATAAAGGGCATTTTTGGGTCAAAATTTAGCAAATTTTGGTATTTTGCTTTTTGAAATATGTTATCCATAACACATACATGATGAATTGAGCTAATTTTGTTTCTTGTAGAAGACAACAATATTGGTCAGTTTTTGGGAAAGTTTGAAAAACCACTTTTTGTTACTTTTTTAGTAAATAGCCAATAGATTACGCAATTTTTCCCAAAAATGCTAAAAAATCGAGATTTTTAGCATGTTGAAGGGTTATGGGACGATTCAACTTATTTTGGTGCCCCTTGATAGTACAAAATGGCTCAAAGTTATTTTAAGGTTCATTATACATAACAAAGTACACATAAAATCAGGTAAAGTCAGGAAATAGCAAATAAATTTTAATGGTTGCCAGTAACCACTAGAGCTGTGAATGACTAAAGTAGAAAAATAGTTATAGGACAATAACTTTTGAAGTTATTTCCACCATATCATGTATTGCACATGGTGTGACATTTAGTAAACATTATCTTAATCGAGTACAGGTCATCAGAGCAATTACTGTTGCCATGGAAACGCGCCAAAGATGCAGTTACGGGACGATTTAACTTATTTTTCGTGATCCTTGATGGCACGGAATGGCTCAAACTTATTTTGGTGTTTGTTGTACACCTAAAGTACACCTAAAGTCAAGAAATAGCAATATTTTCATGGTTGCCATGGTAACCAGTGACCACTAGAGCTGTGAGTAGAAAATAGTTGTCACACAATAACTAATAGTTTTTGACACCATATATGGTGTGACATTTAGTAACATTTGAATATGATTACCGGTCACCAAAAAAAAAATATATTACCATAGCAACACACCCAATATAAATTTGATATAAATTTGGGTTTTCACACTTAAGGCGTCCATAGACGCCAAGAAAACCACTTTCGTGAAGGAAATGTTGCATGAAATTTATATCACATGTGAAGGGTCATAAGCAAACGCCAAATCAGCAATAAAAAGTGAATTTTATCATCTGGTTTGAATTGACGTAAATTGTTAAAAACGAACTTGCAAACACCACAAAAAGCTAATGACCCTTGCATTATTCCTGTATTACATAATATTTCACCGAAAACTTGCTATTTTAGGCAATCCTGTATTTAAATATATAGGCACAATATAACTTCCCCTAACGCCTTCCCAAGGACACAAATTCATGGCCATGGCAGAGCTCAAACTCGCATAATAGTAGAGTTCAAAATTTAAGTCCCATTCTGGAAGTTTATAGCCTTTCATTAAGGCGCTGAATACTATAGCGCCTTGTATACGATGTGGTCTATATTGCCTCGCTTCACCCTCGACACGTGCCTCCTGGTGGTCCTGTCGAGAGAGACAAAATTTTGAGGCATCTTTTACAAAGACTACAAAGTTTTGGGAAGAAAGTTTTGAAGGTTTTTTTTTGTACCTTCAAGGATGCTGAGCAAGATTTTTGGGTCCAACCTCAGGGAAATGTGGGGAATTCTTGCTAGAGGGCGAGGTATTTCAAAATGGCCACCCAAATTCCTGAGAATGGCATATTGAAGCCAAAAACAGCTATCTGAGAATCAAAATGATTTTTGGCACTTTTTAACACCTTAGTCTTCCCACTTTCCCAAAAGAATTTTTGCACGAAATTTATACCACACATGCAGGGTCATACGACAATAACAATTTAGAAATAAAATTAGAATTCCACAAAGACACCTTAAAATTATGGGCAAAACATTTTTAAATTCAGAAAAAAGAACACAAATTTACACGGCCTCGTTTCCACTCAATATTAACCTGTATGTGGAATGAAAAAGTTGTTAATATGAGTTCTAAAAGTTCCAATCTACCTATACTGAACACAAATGATATAATTTTGTAATATGTCATATTTCTGGTAGGTGGCATTGTCTGCTGTGTAACTTTTCCATTGGTTTGTACAGTGGCGTGATTCTTCTTCTTATCGTGTCCCAAACACAGTGGTTCTCAAATATGATCCAGCTAGATATGGGTACAACATCTGGCTGCTTCACTGAATTCCGCAAGGTCCTTGTCTGTGCATTGTTGCTCCAGCAGCGGGCAGGCCAAGAGGTATGGTACGGTAAAGGTATGGTATAATATAGGTAAGTGGCGTGATGGAGGTATGGCAAAGTCAAAGTGATCACTATCAACATATAAAGGGTTAACTAAATTTTCTATTATTATTTATTGTTTAATTACATGAATATATAAATATTTAAACAGGAAAATATTCTTAATTTCTTGTTTTATTTCATATTTTTTACTGAAACTCCCGCCTGGCGGACAGGGGGTGGGGTTCAAAAAGTTACACAATCACAAAAAGTATATCGTTAGTCGTAAAACTGGCAAAATGTAGTTTGCGGGTCCTAGGAACCCCCCTTATACACTTAAGTTTTAATGCTAGTTATAGTGCTATTCCAATAATGAGGATTTGTGATAAGTACCCATAATAAAGAGCTCTTTTTCAAAATGGCTTTTATATAATAACCTTTTTGGGCACGTTATAAATTAATTATAATCAATTATGAACATAAATCACCTTATGAATATGTTTGAAGGTTAATTACCACTTTATTATTTTCTATTTGACAAATTCAATACTGCACAGGTTGCTGGTGATTAGGAGTGCCTTTGCATAAATGCATAAATCATCATTAAAATCACTTTACCACCACTGCTCGTTAGCGTGTGTTTGTGAGTCTTTTAGAAATATTTCGTGCTGATTGCTCATCTACTCTATGGGCATGATGAATAATTTCAATGAATGTATCTCACAATCAAGAAATTCTGTTAAGTGACGGGCAGACTATAAAGCTCCAAATTTGGCATGGAATTTAGTTGACAATATTCCTAACAAGGCGGTTCTCGAACACAAGCGTTTTTTTTTTCTAAATGTAAGTCGATTTACAATGTATTTGACCATTTCAAACTCATGTCTGGAATATTTTATTCAAATTCAATATTACAATATGACTTTCTTAATCATACATATGAGGGGTGAAAGTGTGATGTCCTCAATTAAAATTGTTCCCCTTCTCTCCCCCAATGAAAATGCCTGGTTACTATCCTGCCCCCCCCCCCCACCACCACCACAAACACTAAAGTGAGTATATTTGTTGGCTGCTACATAATCTTTCCATATAAAACTTGACCATTTTAGCGGCCAAGAGGGCTCCTCTGCTAAAAATCATTTGTCGTACCTACAAGAAGCCTCACAAAAAATGGGGGGCTTTTGTCCACCCGTTATTTTGAAAAGTCACTATAAGCCACCCCACTATTAGTGGGTATTTGTAAGTAACGTGCTGCTATCAAAATAAATCTAAAATATATCAAAATGCATCAGAATAAATCCAAATATATCAGCAGTAGTCAGAAGGACTCATTTCGAGTCCAAAATGAGCAATAATTTAAAAACTGGATGTAAAATTAAACGATTCGAGCTCAACGATTTGGGTGATGGGTATGAGGTCTTGTTTTTAACTTTGGGTGGTGGGTATGGGTCTTTGATTTTTACTTTGGATGTGGGTGTGAGGTCTCTTTTTGTTTACTTTGGGTGGTGGGTGGGTCTTTGTTTTTTACTTTTGGTGGTGGGTATGACTTATTCTCGAGTGTAGGCTATGTATTATCTTGCTCTTGCTATATGTTATTTTAACAATTCATTTTGAATGTAATCCTGCTAACATTTCTACTAGTTTCCCATCCATAAGTTTGGTAATGGGCAAGGTTTTCGATTTCTCCAAATGGCACTAAATTGACAATGTAGTTTACATTATGTGCACATTAGATGTGTGACCTTTTCATAATATTCAAAGCACATGAAACAGGGGGACTCTGAATTGTGACACTTTTTTAAATGAGAAGAAATTGACAATCTCCTCCCCAGATGCCATCAAAACTGGGTGTATATTGGGGGGGGGGGGGTATTGTGACAGCAGATTCTGTGTGCGTGTGTGTCAGTCTGTGTGTATGTTCCATTTTGGTTAGATTGAGTGTTTTTTGTATCTCCTGCCCAAACGCTTGGGCTTCTTCTTCTTCTTAGCGCATCCACAAGTCATCGTTAATTGCTTGTGGTAGTGTCAGGATTTATTCAACTGAGTAAGCTGATCCGGGCCGCGTTTATCCTTGATACGGACGCTCCTAACGCTTGGGCTAATTGCAGCGAAACTTGATCAGAAGAACCACTGGCCCAAGGTTCATAATAGGTGTACTCCGATTGTGGTGAGAGGTCATGTGGGCCGATTAAAGTATATCAGTGATTTACTAAATCAGAAAATCGAAAAAATTATTAAAAATCAGATCTTTGAATATCTGTAAAAAGTAAAGTTATCCTAACATACCCTACAAGTGATAATACCACAACCAACCAAAGACAAAATCAGATATTTTAGACATTACTGTCCGTACGGACACTTACTACACGTAATTGAATGGAGATTCAGGTCTTCAAACACTGCTGTTTTCTTCCTTTTCTCTAAATATTTCAGTTGGAAAAAAATAACTTATAAGAATTCTATAGACTTATCCTTTAATATAGGCTTATTCCTGCAAAATTTAAAAATTTTATTCTTGCGAGCAGATCTTGATAGTGTCTTAAAGGGGAATTATTTGAAAATTATTCCATAGTGTTTCCCCCGCCACAAATAAAATCCTATTTAATCAACAAAGTTTGGTCAGTATAAGACTGACCAAGGCCCTTTGAGGTCCATTTTAGGGGGTTAGCGTCCACAATTTCGCGACCGTGGAGAGCAGAGCATCATTATTAGTGGCTTTGTATTCTAGAAGGTCAATGAATAAATAGCGGGGGGGGTGCCCCTTCAGAAAGTGTGGGCGGAATCAGGAGGGAATGTAAATTCTTACATACAAGAGGCAATTGAACATTGTGCAGTGCTTTTGTTAAAAAGGTAAAACCAAAGGTTCGCCTTGTTGCAAGGATAACAAGGCGTTCTCGAAACCACAAAGGTCCCCCAAAGGTCCCCCGCCCATTGCGGTAGTAAATGGAGGAAAAGTAATATAACTTAAAGATCACAGGGAGAGGATTGTGATGGGAAACCAGAGAGGCTCCCACCATAGCAGTTTCAATACATTGGATGACCCCGATGAACTTGGAAAAATTCGGGTATACACTGGTTGACTCACCCACCAAGTGTTATGACCACATATACAACAATTTGCAGGTTTGACCTTGGATGGCCCACAGTGACCTTGAATGACCTCAAAAGTTTCAGCCAATGAATGTTGACCACACCACAAAGTTTCATGCCCATACAACCTTAAGCAAGTTAATTGACCTCAGATGACCCAGAAAGGGACATTGAAAAAATTGGCATAACAATGTTGACTGCACCCCACAGGTACAGACCATCCACATGATCAACCCATGGTAGTGGATTGATGACCTCATCAAAAAATTTTCGGCACTGACTGAATATTGACCTCACCCACCAAGATTTCATCACCTACCACATTGTTATGGATTTGACCTTTGAATGACCCAACAGGAAATTGATGACATTCAAAATTTCAGAGCACCGAATGTTGGAGCACACCCCATGGGGCCAATTGCAGCCAAATTGATCAGGAAGAAACCAATGGCCCAAGGTTCATTTATGGGTGTATTGTTGATGAGGTCATGTGTGGTAATCATAATTGGGTCAAAGTGCATGGGGCCAATTAAAGGAGAATTCTTTGATGAAAATGAGCTAATTGACAAACGTGGTAGAATGATGAAACTTGGTGATTGTGGTCAACATTCTGTTGCCAATTTTTAAAGGTCATTTGAGGTTCAAGCGAGGGGCATCCAAGGTCAAATCACTAAACATGTGGTAGGATGATGAAAAGTTGGTGAGGGTGGTCAACATCCAATCTCGCGAAAATCTTGGTGAGTGTGGTCAACATCCAATCTCGAACTTAGCAGAGGTCATTTCAAGGTCGTAGGGTCATCTAAGTCAAAGCACTTGCACATGGTGGTATGGTCTGGAAAACCTAGTGGGTGTGTAATCAACATTTGCTTCCAAAATGTGTTTCAAGGTATTGTTTTCAAGGTCAAATAGGGTCATCAAGGTCAAATCAAGGTCCAATCACTGAAACTGTGGGATAGTCATTGAAACACTTTGTAGGTGGTGGTCAACCATTCAGTTGCTTGAAAATTTTGAAGGAATTTCAAGGTTATGTTGGGTCATGAAACTTGGTGAGTGGAGTTCCAAACCTGACCGATCTGACACACTTTGGCCTCCTGCTGATGTCCTTCCTGATGACTTGCTAATACACCGATGATTATCCAATGAGGAGTTTCCGTATAACCTGACATAATCTGACACACTTTTTATGACAAACTTATTGATTTGGCAACCCCTTCACGAATATAAAGCCATGTTTATTAAGATAAGGTTTCAATTCATACGTGTAAACAGCCAGCATTGGTAAGCATACGGTAACTCCCCTTGGTGGGTTGTACTAACAGATGATACTAAATTTCAACTGGCAGTGTTTTATTTATTTTTTTTTTTACTCTTAACCTGGGTTCGCAGTGCGGACGCTCCTCCGGCGCACCTTAAATATACCATTTTATTTGACGAATGAGCGATTCTTATTGCTAACATAGCACAGTGGATCGGTTGTGTGAAAAGGAAGGTGCATTGGATGACCAATTTCCCATTCTTAGCTTGACGGTTGGGGGTGCACATTTCTCCAATCTTGTTTTAAAACATACCAAATCGACCGTCAGGTTTATAAGGATCAGCTATGTAAAAATTTGTCATAGGCAAACCTTATGGTGTGGGTTATGGAGGTCAAAGTGCTTGAAATATAGCCCCCACCACAGTCAAAACTTCTGGTTGTGCAGGCAGGCCGCATAACAAAAATTAAAGTTGCTCCCATTTTGGTTAAGAATGTCTCAAATTATTCATTTGGCAACAAGCATAAAGAATAAGTTTGAATATATACAGTTTTGTATCCGAGGTAAGGTATAAGGAAGGCCACTATAGTCACCATGGATCACCAAGTGCAATGGATTACATAGGCTTCTGACTTATTGGTCCCCATAGCCATGTGATAACTAAAACAGATGATGAAAAACTGTTGCCTGTTTCTTTGTCTTATCTAGAGAAACCATTTGCGTGACACTTTTTACCAAGGTTTGAGCCCAACTTTACTTTTTTATCTGTACAAATTGAAATGGACCTTTTTGGCAAGGCCATAACTCCAAAGTCGTACTAACAACAAAGGACATATATTTGGAATAATTAGGTAACAAGACGAACATTTGGTTTAAACCCTACAACCAAATTCGAGCAATGTTAGGTTTCACCAATCATCCATGTTTTTGATCTCTCATTTCCCTCATCGGTGAAGCATGTCAAGCTGCGATATTTTCCCGTAAATAGTAGTGGCTTGTAACTTGTGAAATTAGACTCTATTTCACTTCAACATATATGTCCCAAATTTCAGAGATTTATCATAAAAATGCACAGTTGCCACAATTTTTGTCACAAATCCTGTTATGTTAACTTTTTTTTTAAAGTACCCTTTCAATTACACTTTAATGGCAGTGGCGTAGCCAGAGGGGGGGCAGGGGGCCCGCCCCCCCTCCCCCCAATAATGAATTTCGTCGGTTGAGATGAGCCGTCGGTTCACTTGAAAAATTCAGGTCATGGCACATGAAGGCCCGGATTGTCGGCAAAGTACAGGTTTAAATTTCAATGGACAGCGTGCGAAAAGTAAATTTTACAACATCGTACAAAAAAATAGCCCTCAGAAACATTTAAAGCATATAAAACCCAAAAATTTTCCCCAACAGGGGCCCTAAGGCGGGCCCCCTGCACCCTACCCATGTTCTGTAGTTGGAGATGCGACACTGCCCCCCCCCCCAATATGAAAAATCCTAGCTACGCCACTGGGAATGTGTTATGACATTACTTTCATAATATGCCTAAATCACTGGGTACCCAGGGGGGGGGGGCTTTGGGCTAAAGGCCCCCCCCCCCTCAAAGTCTCAAGAAAAAAAGAGGAAGGGAGAAAGCAAAAAGTGAGGAAAAGAAGAAGGAGGGGAAAGAAAAAAGAAGAAGGAAAAAGAAAGAGAGGAAAGCGTTTCAGTACTGAAAAAACCTAAAAACCTCAGGAGTTCCATGGACCCCACCAGGGGCAATAAGGAGGGCCCCTGGACCCTACCCGTTAGTCACTCCGGCTCGGTCGACTCTCATGGTTCGAACATCTCTAGTCCAGCCCCCTCAATTAAATTTCCATGGGCACGCCTATGTAAAGGTTCCAAATGATCTTGGCGCATTCCAGGGCAACAGATAATGCTATGATGACTGTACTAAGATTCAAAGTATGTTTACTCAATGTTCACAAATGTGCAGTACCATGATATGGTTGTAAAATAACTTCAAGAGTTATTGTCTTACAACTATTTTCTACTTAGCCATTCACAGCTCTAGTGGTCACTGATTACCATGGCAACCATTAAGATATTGTATTTCCTGACTTTAGTGGAACTTTGTTATGTACAACAAACCCCAAAATAAATGAGCCATTTTGATGACCATTAAGGGGCACGGAAAAAACTAGTTAAATTCATCCCGCAACTCTGTAACATGCTAAAATAACCATTTTTATGCATCTTTGGCTGGCGTTTCCATGGCAACGAATGCTTGATGACTGTACTACGATTCGATATGTTTACTAAAGTCAACACCAATGTGCAGTACCTGATATGGTGTCAATAACTTCAAGAGTAATTGTCTTACAAACTATTTCTTACTTTAGCCCATTCACAGCTCTAGTGGTTACTGGGTTCCAGGCACACCATTCAAATTATTGCTATTTCCTGACTTTACTGGGACTTAGTGTAATTTGTTATGTACAATGAACCTTTACAAATAAAACTATGAGCCATTCTGTACTATCAAGGGCACCAAATAAGTTGAATCGTCCCGTAACCTATCAAAACATGCTAAAAATCACGATTTTTGGCATTTTGGGTAAAAAAAGTGCGTCGTGTAATTTATTAGCCATTACTAAAAATGTAACAAAAAGGGGTTTTTCAAACTTTCCAAAAAACTGACCCAGACATGTTGTCTTCTAATACTAGAAACAAAATTAGCTCACTTCATCATGTTTGTTAGGAAACATATTTTAAAAAGAAATACCAAAATTGGCTTAAATTTGGACCCAAAAAATGCCATTTAATTACCTTAAAAATAGCTATAATCCAAATTAAACAAATATAGATTTCAAAATCACACATTCTTATAAAAACTATTTGTATTTATAGAGGATAATAATATGGGACAAGTGGTTAAGGGTTGATTTGACATTCTGCCTCAAAAGTGTACCCCTACCCTACAACAATGGCCCCAAAAATCACCAATTGGGGCATACAGTGAAATGATAAAATCGATGTAGCAAAACTTTGCCCTCATTGCGATTTTTTTAGTATGAAAACATAATGTATCTGACAGGCTCAACTAAAAAAACATTACTTCAACTTTCTAGTAGGTGAGTGCAGGTAACTCAAAAAACTGAGCACTTACAGCTGATTTGTCTTGACTAAAACACTCGTTGTCATTTATGAAAAAGTAACTCTGGTTTAGAATACTCAGACTCAGTACATTCAGTTATGTAGCCTAGGAGTAGGAGGGCCCATTTGGTTTTTTTTTATTTTATTAATACATTTTGTTTTCGTTAAATTGACCATAGAAATTCACTCAAAAATTCCTCAAAATCACTTTATTGAACTGAATATTGCATTTTTATTCAAAAACAAAATCTATCCGGGGTGGTCCGTCGTTTGTCAGTGTGTTTGTTCTCATTGACAGCGTCGTATTCTCTCGGAGACTGAGGGGTTCGCGCGTTCCTGCAAACTTGGTGGTGGGGGTACGCGGTCGGTAAGTTACATAATGAGGTTTCTAAAATTGAAAAAAAAAAAAAGTTGGCGTAATTGAAACCAGGCGTTAAAAATTCTCAAGACTGGCATAATACCGAAAGGCATTTGGAAAATGGATGTGACCGTAGCGATTGCATGTTCGAGCACCGAGAGTAACCATCAAAAACGTGTTTAAATTTTCTCGCTAGGTCTATAGGCACAAACGAAGTCTTTAAAACATCATGAGAACATTATCGAAAAGCCGCCCATGCTTAATATATGAACCTGGTTGCGCTGTATAGCGCGATGACCAAAGCACAGAAAGCTTGAACCTGAGTCAAAAATTATCCAATTTATTTCATTCCCCATTTTTGCTTAATAATTTCATAGACACGTAGTACAATTTTTTGTTGCAATAGATCAAAGTCCATATTAGCGGAAAATGTCGTGTTTTAGTTTGAATCGTCTTAATGCTACTGACATTGCTGATATGCACAAAGGCAAAACCACACTTCTCCAAACATTTCCATATTACATCGTTAAATTATACCGTTTTTGCTAGTTTCGATCGTTCGTGTTTTACATTTCAATTCACATGGACTATCGCAAACCTAGTGCTGTCACGGAGCATCGGATTTCCACTGACTGTAATGCCGACACAGTGCAGTAATTGGTTGGAGCGGATCAAACGACATGCAGTTTTATGATGGTGCAGGGTGGTGTGTGCGCGCGTAATTAGCACGACCGTGCCCGTTTGTTGGTGGTGTGAGGATTCTTTTGCGTGGTGTATGGAAATGGAGTAGAAGGTTGCCGGCGGCAAACTAGACTCCTGATAACTATTGTTGAGTGTCGGTAAAAGTGTGTTCGCGGATAGGTTCAGACCTAATTACCATACACACCCGGAACACATTCAAGCAAAAAAACCTCCATAGAACAGGGGTTAGAATTTCGTAGCAGAGGGCAAAGAATCAGTCTTGATTCGCAAAAATGTATTTCGTAGGTAAGCATCTTATAAATCGCCTCTGATGTTAAATTCTAAGGGTTACGAGACTCAAACATTGATTCCCACAAATCAATTACAGAATCTGACGAGAAATCGATTCTAGGATCTCGCTGAAATTCTAGCAATGATTAACCCCTTCTTTCCGGAGATATGAGATTCAGTTTATTTACACAAATTCGCTATGACGGAAATTAGAGGGTGGGGGTGATTGTTGATGCCAAAAATCTAGGTCACGACAAGGTCATCAGGGGTCATTCAGGTCAAAGGAACCGCAAACCAAGTTTCATCACGTCAGGTGATCGCAAACATGCAATCTCGAACCCGGGACCGACCAGTATAAGCAACTACTCTTCACGGAGCACGGATGGTTAATTTTATGTTACAGTCTGCGTTACCCGCAACCAACAAACCCACCAAATCAGTACGTGTAACAGAATGCCCCACGGGCGGTGACCGCGCTTGATTGCTAAATATATAAACTTGTATACTAAGTGGGCACATGTGTTTCAATATCATAGTCACATTCGTTTTTCAAGAGAAGAAATTATAATAGCTTAGTGACATGAAGCTCTTTTGCCAAAAAAGGGAAATCGGCAGTAACCTGGTTGCATGGGCATCTTGTACCAGCCCAATGTGTCATTTTGTAAAACACAACAGATACAATTTTTCTTGTCAGCTTTTTAAGCTCGAGTATTGTCAGTTTAAGTTATTATTGTTAATTTTATGTAATATTTTTGTTCCGATCAGCACTGTATTAATTTATTAGCATATCACCTTCAGGGTTTTAGGTTCATTTAGTCATGAACATGATTGAGACCACTACTGTATCTGATGTACCCATATCACTAACTGTGTAAATCTTATTGGAATGGGTGAAAACAGATAGTCTTCAATAATCGTTTATATACTTGCTTGCGTGGGCGGATTGTCATGGGATTTGCACAACTCATACAAAAAAATATAATTAATATCCTCCATGGAAATGAAATTCACAGCGAGAGCAAGTTTTTGAGAATCGGAGTTTTATCTTCTTGCACCACTTTTTTTGGACACCTGGATACCCAGTTATTTGTCTAACCACAGATTCAGAAAAGGGTATAGTTAACACATAAAGTTTAAGAGTTCTATGCTAACATGCTAAAAACAGCAAAAATAAAACGGGTCAATTTCAGTTGTATCAGTCAAATTTTAAAGTTGCTCCGATTTGGATATTACAATGGTGCCGGTATGCGGAGGTTGAAAAAATTCCAGGTTGAGTAACGAAATACCCATCCTCCTTCTACCGGATTTTGGTTCTACACAAAGTTGTTAGCTCAAAGCTTGCCCAGCAACATTCTTTCATGATTTTTGTTCGTCTTTCTTCCTTTTTTAATATTAATGATGAAAAATATGGTCAAAGTTAATTGAACCCACACTATAAAAGCTCAAGATTTATTTATTTGTGAATGAGGATAAGTATTTTGTGGTTACATCATGAAAAGAAATACTCAGTCAAAATCGGATAGGTGATAACACCTGAAATATTTTCAACCTCGAGACAATAATAACAATGGTTCTGTACTCCCAGAGGAAAAACAATCTGAAGTGTTTTTCGCCATCGCATACCGGGCCGATAGTTCAATATCTTTACCTCCATTATTTGCTGAAATCAAGTGTATCCATTGGTCACTGATATTGGGGAAATGAAATCGAGGTGACATTTTATTCATTTTCAAGAAAATGTACCAGGATTATTTGCGGGAAAAGACGGTTATGATTTTAATAATTCATTTTATATTTGGTTTTCCCTAGCCCCCGATGGGGACAACAAAACAACAGCATAGAAGGACATGTCCCATAGTCTATAAACCCACCCACTGAATAAGAATGGACGATCAATTATTTCTGTGCTTTAGTGACATTGTATTTTATCTTTTAAATTGGGCCCCATGGTCACCCATATTTAGTAGCATTTTCGAGTTTTGGCGGTCATTTTGATTTAGGGCAAAAATCAAGGTGGCCCCAGTCTAATTTCAAATGGTCAAGTGTCAGGATGATGGAACCACTGAAAAAATTGACAGGGAAAAATATCAGTTTTTCCTGGTCTGAAGCCTGTCTATCCTCTTGCACGTTACGGTTGCTATATTTCAACAAATTCTGTTCCAGAATCCGAATGCTACTATGAATCGTTCGGCCAAGATTACCGTGGGCATGTATCGGTCACCGAAAGCGGAACACCATGCTCGAAATGGACAACCGGAATATCTCGATATCTGGGGTTTACGACGTGGGCGTATCCTAATGCAGGGCTTGGTGATCATAATTTTTTTCGTAATCCGGACTTGGATTTGAGTGGGCCATGGTGTTTCAGTGAGGATCCAGATATAGAGTGGGAATCCTACAGTGTAGGAAGTGCTTGTTCCCGTAACGGTTAGTTTTAAATCGGCTCACATACAGCCTTTTTTTCTGGTGATTGTTGTATGACAATATTTCAAAATTGGAGGCGCTGTTATATTATATAACTGAATGTAAGGCCAAGAAATTTGCGCCGTGGTGCTTTAGAAATATGCAATGTGTGCCACTCCATTGTACTCCTCTTCTGCTTTCAAGGCATAAAACAAACTTCACACAATGAAAAAACACTATAGAGTCCATATAGTTCCACTTTTTCTTTTTTTTATTTGTCCCAAATTTTGAGACTCAATTCGTGTCAAGAAAAGTACTGAGATGTAAAAAAGTAACCCCCCTTCCCCCCCCCCTCCCCCCGCATAGAGCTATGAGCTAAATCCAATTTTAAAAGCTATGCGCGAGGGAAGCTGAGACAAACTTTTTTGGCCCAATCAATTATTAACACATTCTGTATTGTTTCATAAATGTAATAGCTGCCTGTATGTAGTACGTGACCTTTGACAAACACACAATGCATGCAGTGATACATCTTTTGTTATTGAATGTAGCCAGTAAATATCCCATGAGAAGTATGCCGAATCCTTGGAGGAAAAAAGAACTGTAAAAAATTAATGCATATGAGGTTTCTAAAATTTATGCAGTTAGTTTTTAGCTCAAGAGCTTTCCCAGCAACATTCTTCATGATTTTTGTTTCGTCTTTCTATTTCTTTCTTCTTCTCCTTTTTAATATTACTTATGAAAAATTGGTCAACGATTGAATCGCAAACTATAAAAGCTCAATATTTATTTATTTTTGAATGAGGATAAGAATTTTGTGGTTCATCATGAACAGAAATACTCAGGATTCAAATCGGATAGGTGATACTCCGGAAATATTTTT
Organism: Ophioderma brevispina; assembly: GCA_023653785.1. NCBI lineage: Eukaryota > Metazoa > Echinodermata > Ophiuroidea > Amphilepidida > Ophiodermatidae > Ophioderma > Ophioderma brevispina. The sequence goes on from JAMKCH010085909.1 coordinate 19,989, forward strand.
TCAACCTCGAATACAATAATAACAATGGTCTGTACTCCCCGAGGAAAAACAATCTGAAAGTGTTTTTCGCACCGCATACCGGGCCGTAGTCAATATTTTACCTCCATCTATTTGCTGAATCAAGTGTATCCAGTGGTCCTGATATTGGGGAAATGAAATCGAGGTGACTTTTTTATTCATTTTCAGAAATTAACAGGATTATTTCGGGAAAGACGTTAATATGTTTAATAATTCATTTATATTTGGTTTTCCCCTAGCCCCCGATGGGACACCAAACAACAGCATAGAAGGACATGTCCCATAGTCTATAAACCCCACCCACTGAATAAGAATGGACGATCATTATTTTGCTGTGCTTTGTGACATGGTATTTATCTTTTTAATTGGGGCCCCATGGTCACCCCATATTAGGTGCATTTTTTCCGGTTTTGGGCGGTCATTTTGATTGTAGGTCAAACATCAAGGTGGGCACCAGTCTAATTTTGTCAAATGGTCAAGTGTCAGGATGATGATGGCACACTGAAAAATTGACATGGAAAAATATCAGTTTTTTCCTGGTCAAGCCTGTCTATCTCTTTCACGTTAGGTGTGCTATATTTCAACAAATTCTGTCATGTTCCGATCCGAATGCTACTATGAATCGTCGGCCAAGATTACCGTGGGCATGCATCGGTCACCGAAAGCGGAACATCAAATGCTGCGAAATTGCACCCGAATATCTTCGATATCTGGGGTTACGCCGTGGGCGTATCCGATTCAGGGCTTTGGTGACATATTTTTTTCGTAATTAATTCCGGACTGTGATTGTGAGTGTGGCCAGGTGTTTCAGTGAGGATCCAGATATAGAGTGGGAATCCTGGCAGTGTAGGAAGTGCTTTGTTCCCTAAGGGCGGTTAGTTTTAAAGTCGCTCACATACAAGCCCTTTTTTTCTGGTGATTGTTGTATGAACAATATTTCAAAATTGGATGCGCTGTTACATTAATACTGAATGTAAGGCCAAGAAATTTGGCGGCCGTGGTGCTTTAAATATACAATGTGTTGCCACTCCATTGACTCTCCTCTTACTGCTTCAAGGCATAAAACAAACTTCAACCCAATGAAAAACACTATAGAGTCCATGATATTTTCCCACTTTTTTTTTTTTATTTGGCCCCAAATTTTGAGACTCAATGCCGTGCAAGAAATTACTGAGATGTACAAAAAGTATTATATATAACTTAAAAAAAAAAAAAACTGCAACTTTGATTTTGGGGTTTTGCGTCCTTCGGCGCTCTATCTCAGCTCTCAGCCATTTTTTGCACGCTTTTTTAACAAATGAGGTGTGATTCAATTAAGAGCAAGACCCTAGTCAAAATAAAAGTATATTTCCGAAATCTTTCAAAAATGGTCCCTGACTTTAGCACAATAATGAGGAAAAACATCCGAGATACTTTTTGTGCCGAGGTGTATATTATAACTGTAAACTGGTTAGTTATTGTGAAAGCGGACGGGTATTTTGTACTCAACACGAATCGTGTAAGTGATAACACCTGACAGCACAATGGGCCTCCGCATACCGGGCCCATTGTAATCTTTTTTGAGTTAATGGTTTGCTGAATCATATCCATATCCACTGGTCACTGATTTTGGGAAAGAGAATTTAGGTGACTATTTTATTCATTTCAAAGAAAATGTGGCCATTTTAGGCGCGGGAAAAGACATTATATGATTTTAATCATTTAGAATGAATTACCCTTGTTTTCCCTTAGCCCCCCGTGGGGACAACAGAATGTGTTATTAGTTTGGTGTTTTGGTCTACTCCAAATAGTCTAACTTGTTTTAGGGTGCTTTTGCAAGTCCGTGTTCCCGCATCATATCCACCTTTGAATACAATCCCCCCCCCCAACTAATCGACATTTTGATGAAAACTCCAATCCAAGAGAGCAATCAATACACTCTTTACAAAATTTCTAGTCAAAATGACAAGTTATCTTGTCCAAGGGACCTTAATAGAAATCTTGGTTCAAAATGTCAAATTCAACTTGCCATGTCCCCTACGAAAAATTTAAAGGTTGTGATAATGCACTTTGCCACTACACATATTTTCAACAGTTTTGTTGTTTGGGGAACTTTGAATTTCCATTAATTTGGCGCATGTTGACTTTTCGATAATTTGTACAAGATTTCTTATTAAGTGTCCCTCGGACAAGATAACTTGTCATTTTGACTAGATGGTGGAGTGCAGTCAGATAAGGTCTTAACATTCTTAATAACTCCTGGTCAGCAATAAGCTTTCAGAATGCTTGGCGAACTGGTATTCGTTTATGTACAAAAGGAACACAGCTGGCCTAAATAGAGCCCTGTTGTACTCCTTACAACCTGGAACCGTCAGGAAAAAGGTACATTCAACAACAACATTTGACAAGATGATTTGAAAACCAAACAGAGATTAGGGTGGATACCAACATGATTTTAATTGTGAACATGGCAAAGTATGAGAAACACGGTCAAAGGCTTTGGAAAAGTCAAAGTAATCTCATATCGACTTGCCCGGCTTTGTCCATTTGAGTACTTAAGTCATGAGAAACGGAAATGATTTGATGCCAGTTGCACGTCTTTAACATTGTGAAGATGAGAGAGCCTGGGTCCTAATATAAGGGAAAAGACCATTGAAAATAACCCTTTCCATATTTGTTGCAAATACATAAAAAGGAATTGGTTGTAATTCTCCCCTTTATGCTTTTTCACACCCTTTTTAAACATAGGAACTACATGACCCATGGTCAATCACTAGGCAACTCTCCTGTACTAAGGGACATATTAAAAATAAAACAAACGGTTGGAGGGATGCCATCAGACCAATTGCTTTGAAAGTCAACGATTCTCTAAGATTTTCTAAAACCAGAATGACTAAGATGGGGGATCATTGAGTAGTGGTTCAAACATCGGCCGCACATCACTAATACCCAAACCAAAAGTGAACCCCGGGACAACCATCTTGATCTGAATTTTTTTTTTAAGCCCCAGACCCGCATGCTTGATTACGTTAAAGTAGTCACTTCAATTAAGTATATTGGCAACATTTTTTTAAGAGCGCCCCCCAATTTTTCATCAAATTTGATATTTTTTGCACAGTTACGTTGGTATTGCTAGGTAAACTTACCGCGAACGAGAATGCTAAAAAACTGCGTATTTATCACAAAATACGCGATTTTTAAATTAGAATTGGGACCCAGATGGGGACTTAACGGAAGCTGGAAAGCTACGTTTAATGGCCGTCCATGATGAAATAGTGCCACCTCGAAAAATACCTTCTACGTTGACTTGCCCCGAACTATACAACACCTAATGGATAGCGTAGACACTTAACTGACGCTATTTCCTGGCTATTTCAACTTGGGAGGCCGTTTTCCCAGCAGCCGTGGAATATTTCGGGGATCCCCGATAATAATTATTCTAGTACAAAATTCCTTCGTTTGTGACACATAGACATTCTAGAGCTTAACCATTCACCGGTATAGATTACTAGCCATTTACCAATTAAACCGTGTAAAAATCTCCAAATTTTTGAAAATTGGGCGCCCTTCAAAAAAAATGTGCTAAATTGCTTTAAATAAATTACACTACTGTCAAGGTCATATAAAAAAACTCAAAAGTCTTGATATGCATTTGCCAAATACACATATTTTCAACAGTTTTGTTGTTGGGGACCTTTGAATTTCCATTAATTCGCATTTGACTTTCGATAATTTTGACAAGATTTCTATTAAGTGTCCCTCGGACAAGATATCTTGTCATTTTGACTAGATGGTGGTATTGGCAGTCAGATAAGGTCTTAACATTCTTAATACTCTGTCAGCAAATAAAGCAGTTCAGAATGCTGGGCAGAACTGGGTATGTCGTTGATGTACAAAAGGAACAACAGATGGCCTAAATTAGAGCCCTGTGGTACTCCTTACAACGCTGGAAGCCAGTCAGAAAAAGTACATTCAACAACAACATTTGACAAATATGATTTGAACCAAACAAGGAGATTAGGGTGGATACCAAATGATTTTAATTTGTGAACATGCAAGGTATGAGAAACACTGTCAAAGGCTTTGGAAAAGTCAAAGTATATCATATCGACTTGCCCGGCTTTGTCCATTTGAGTACTTAAGTCATGAGAAACGGAAATGAGTTGAGTGACAGTTGCACGTCTTTTAACATTGTGAAGATGATCCTGAATTTGTGGAGCTGGTCCTAAATATAAGGGAAAAGAACATTGAAAATAACCCTTTCCATGATGTTGTTGCAAATACATAAAAGTGAAATTGGTCTGTAATTCTCCACTTTATGCTTGTCACCCTTTTTAAACATAGGAACTACATTAGCTCATGGTCAATCACTAGGCAACTCTCCTGTACTAAGGGACATATTAAAAATAAAACAAACGGGTGGAGGGATGCCATCAGGACCAATTGCTTTTGAAAGTCAAGATTCTCTAAGATTTCTAAAACCAGAATTACTAAGATGGATACATTGAGTAGTGGATCAAACATCCGGCCGCACATCCCTACCCAAACCAAAAGTGAAACCCCGGGACATACCCATCTTGATCTGATTTTTTTTAGCCCAAGACCCGCATGCTTGAATTAAGTAAGTATTCACTTCAATTAAGTAAATTACTACATTTCAGTCATATAAAAAAACTCAAAAGTTCGAGCTTCATGGATAAACATCATGAACGATTTTCTTCTTGAGCTCTAAACCTCCGATAATTTTTGTGATGAAAACCCGTCTTTCTGACATGTCGTTGGTATAAGCCGATATTCCCTTGACCATGCTGCCCCTATTATGTATATATGGCGAAATATGATGCTGAAAATTGAAAATATCATCATCATCATCATACTTTATTTTACATTCTAAAAAATACAAAATCACATAGACAATTGATAAATAACACAATTTAGAATGCAGGGGATGATCAAAAGGCCTAATGGCCCGATAAGGGTCATCACCTAAAATAGATTTAACTTTAAATGACCATTACTTTAAACATACAATCAACACAATAAAGACCTCTCAAAATCCCACCCGCAGTCACAAACCAACATAAAAAACTATTATTAAACCAAGAGGCGCGCACACACACTAAAAGCATAATAATTAATAATAAAATAATAATGACAAAAAATAACATACAAGAAAAGCCACAGAACATATTCATTGCAGTAAAGCATTCTAAAATTTAAGAAGGCAAAATACTAGATGTAGTTCAATATCAGAGATTTTTTTATTTTCGACCTGAAAATATTCATAGTTCTGAAATATCTTTATTACCCGTTTATAACCTTTCCTTTGTGGGTTTATCTTTATTGTGTTTATATTAATTTGTGAATAAGCGCAAGAATTCGTTATAAAGCACCCCATGCTTATGATTGTGATACCAGTGGATACTATGGTCCTCCTCTTTCCATTGATACCAAAGTAAGTACCAACATACCTAGTATGGCGTCACAATGACGTCATCAAGTCCGCGAGTCGGCAAAATTGGCATTTTCCACAGAAAATAGGCGAAAATCCTATTTTGCGCTAAAAAACGTAGGAATATCGGATTTTCATGCGGTTTTCAGCTTTAAATGATGGCAATTGGCTAGTTTTACATGAACATAGAGTTTTAGAGCCATACTGTGCATAACATTTTCAAAAATGCACCATGAAATATCTTTGGGTGGCAACCACCCCCCCCCCACCCTTCGACTTTGACGGCATACCCTAACCCCGGTGAAGGTGCTACCTTCACATTTTTTTAGCTAAAATGACCGGAAAGGATGAAAGAACGATTACCTAGAAGCTTTTTATGATTTTTTTTTTTTTTTTTTTTGCATTTTAGCGCACCGGAGCAAAGTTCAGTAGGGGGGTGGTAATCCCCCCCCCCTTGGTAAGACGGAGGGTTAAATAAAGATAAAAAAACAAGTGATTTTAATTTTAGACTGGGGAACAATCACGTTGGGGAGGCAGCACATGTAGGAAAGCGCCCAATTATGCAGTGTTGCTGACCAGGATTGCCAACACCATTTAGGAAAACTATATTTTAGTTTCCAGGATTTGTAATTTGTGTTGTAACACAATCCACAGCATCGACCACATCTTCACACTATCGAACCTAAGATTTTGGTATCATTACAAACCTTCTATATTTCTCATCTCATCTGCAAAATATTTTGACAGACTTCTTTCCCATTTTGATGCTAAGTTAAAAATATGGTTTGTTTACGGTAACCGGAAAATATTTTGTACAGTACTCTATGGGCTATTGTAATTCATACAATTACCGCTCATATTAAAATGGTATGTCGGATTCAAATGAAATTAAAGTATGTTGGTGATGCCCCTTCCAAAGAAATAGAGGAAAATATGTTGTAATTGGGTGGGGCACTTTTAATCAAACTAAAATTCAAACGAAAAACTAAATTCAAGCGAGGGTACTAAAATATATAGGCTGTGGGACACGTCCTTCTATGCTGTTGTTTTGTTGTCTCCATCGGGGGGCTAGGGGAAAACCAAGTGTAAATTCATAATAAATTATTAAAATCATATAATCGTCTGTTCCCACAAATAAAACTGGCACATTTTCTTGAAAAAGAATAAAATGTCACTTGAATTTCATTTCCCCAATATCAGTGACTAGTCGATGCACATAGACTTCAGCAAACAATGGAGTTAAAGATATTCAATCACCGGCCTGGTATGCGGTGTAGAAAAACACTTCAGATTCCCTTTCATCTGGGAGTGCAGGACCATTGTTATATTGTCGCGCAGCTGAATAGATTTCAGCTGTTACCGCTCTCCAATTTAGACTGAGTACTTTTTCAGCACAAAATACTTAACCTCATTCACAAATAAATAAATATTGAGCTCCTATAGTGCGTGTTCAATTAACTTTGGCCATGTTTTTCATCATTTATTCGAAAAGGAAGAAACATGAACAAACATCATGCCAGAATGTTGCTGGGCAAGCTTTGACCTAACAACTTTGTGCAGAACCAAAATCCGTAACTTATTGCTTAACTTCATTTCTATTCAATTTACCGCGTTTTCAGAAGAAATTTAGTGTCAACGACCTATATTATAATGTACACTGGTTAGTTATTGTGAAAGAGGACGGGTATTTGTCACTCAACTCGAATCGTGGAGGTGGTAACACCTGGCTATAACAATGGCCCCACATACCGGGCCCATTGTAATATCTTTAGCTCATGGTTTGCTGAAGTCTATACATATCCATTGGTCTCTGATATTGGGGGAAAAGAAATTGAGGTGACATTTTATTTATTTTTAAGAAAATGTGCCAGTTTTATGTGCGGGAACAGACAGTTATGTGATTGTAATAATTTATTATGAATTTACACTTGATTTTCCCTTAGCCCCTCGATGGGGACAACAGAATTTGTTATACAGTTGGTTATTTGGTCCACGCCCCTTAGTCTAATAAACCTGGAAACTAATTTTAAAACGAAACTAAAATGAAACGAAAGAACTACAAATTGGCCTGATGGGACACCGTTACTTGTTTTGGAAATGAGATTGATGAAAACACATTTGTCAACCAAAATAATATTAACAATTTAAAGAATAAAAAATATAACAAAAAATTGTTAAAATTGCACGTTATGATACTTGAGCATTTTTTTTTAAATCACACCTTGAAAAACAATAAAATGCAAACGAAATACAGTACACACTGCGCTGCAGTACATGAGAAATAATATTTGGCATTAACTTTCGTTTGATATAATTGTCCAATTTAAATCGATTAAAAATAAAATGAAGGCCATTATTGTACATTAGTTCAAATTAAAAAGAATGGTTAAAACAGTTTTTTTTACTCTGAGACATATGCTTCCCCTTAACTTCCCCTTAAGCGATCTTGAATGTCACTTGCATTTTTTTTTTCAGATACAAATGCAACTACAGTCAGTGCAAGCATCATTAAATCAGGTAATAATGTCAACATACCAGCAGTTTCATCTATGAATTTACAATACATAAGCATGTTCTAATACATTATGTAATGTGGATATAAATAAAACTTTCATTCATGGTATTTACGTATTGTATGCACCATTCACTTAATTTATTGCAATAGACCAATTGGAATCATGATAATCAAACTGCTTATCCATTTCAATTCAACTTTTTATCATTAAAGAAACATTCAGAGAATTTGTAGGAAGGGACCTTCAATTTGTTTAAAAAGTCAGATTATCTGAATGCCATTTGCAATTTTTCCAGATACTAATGCAACTACAGTCCGCTCAAGCTTCAATGGATCAGGTATTATTGTCACCATGTATGCATTTTGATCTATGAATTCTTAAAACATAATATAGGTATGTGGATATAAATAAAATCTCTGTTTTCTTTTTGTATCCACCTTTCCCTTAATTAACTGTAAAAGGCACATGGGAATTTATAATCAACTGCAGACTATCCTTCCTAATCTAACTTTGGATTTTGTGGGAAAGGACATTAAATTTGTTGACAAATCTAAAGTCAAAACAATATCCTAAACAAAATGGTAAACTAAAAGAACTTATGCTAAATTCCAGACCGATCAATCAATTACCACATTGGCCTATTGGTGAACGCAATATAACAAATGTAATCATTAAATTGAGTATTAGAATCGATTAAAAAATTTCAGCATAGATTTTTCTGTAAGTCTTCTGTAGAGGCTCTAGAAGCAGCACATAAGATGTCCATTATCAACAAATCTCTGAATGTTATTTCAATTTCTTCCAGATACGACTGATTAAGTGCAGCGTCAAGTATCAGGTAATATGTGTCACCAATATTGTACCAAGCAATTTTGGTGTATGAATTTTAAATCACATTTTTTTAGTAATTGGATTTTCCATCTTTAAAATGGCATTTAGGTCCCTCTCAGGGCTGTCTGCAGATTTAATCACTCAAGCCTTTCGTACTCCACGAATGGGTTGCAAATGTTTTGGTTTGTTCCGGGGTAAAGTATTTGGCAATGGAATCCCAAGTTGGCATACCAAATAAGCAAAAAATTCAAGAAAAAGCAATGGGCAGGGTTCAATCAACAAATACAAGATTAAGTGATTATAGTGGTCAAAACAAAAACCACCCAATGATTGCCCAAAAACGCTTTTGAAACAGGCCAGTGACCTGACCTCAGGCCGCTGATAAGAGGCAAGACACAAGTTATTCGCCCAGCTAAATTTATGGGGGGGCGGGGGGGGGTTACAGAAGGAATCTTTTCATTTATGTTGGCACTATCTGTACTGGCTGAAATTAAACCCGCGATATGTGGCAAAATGTCATTGGTTGAAACACATAAACATTATGTCATATAAGCGTGGACTTATACCAATATTTAAGGATTTAACCAAATTCTTAAGTAAGTCAAAACAATTTGGCCTTGTTTTAAATCCTATAGCGGCCACCAATATTTTGCATCACTCTTTATCCAAATTGGCGCAACGGTAAAGATTTTTCAATTGTATGTTCAACCTTCATAAAAAAAAAGGTCAATCAAATGCGTGGTTATGGATAAAATTTGTTTTCGGATATTTTAAGATGACACGGTGACAGAAAAAAAGGTTAGAAATACCGAAAGAAAATTTACATTGAATTATGGAAATAAATTGATAAAACACATTGGTATCCACCACAATTCTAACCCAATGAATTTTGTTTAAAAAGTAAGCAAAATCGGTTAAATTGTACATTTGATAGTACACCTAAAAACAATAAAATACAAAAGGAATACAACATACTTATCCAGGAGAAATATTATTTCACTTAACGTTCTTTCGTTTGATACAGCGATAACTTTGATCTAAAATGTTCATTTAAAAAGCAAGCAAATTATACTTACTTAACTTAGAGTTGGAATGTGAAACTTCCTCAACTTCATTGACTTGGAGTATTTGAAACTTTATTACTGAAAATTTATTTTTATGGCACGGCACCGAAGCCCTGAACTCTCCACTGATTTTGCTGACACTGACAGAAAGTTTCACAGTTGCAGAATTGCTTACTTTAATCTTTATTTTAAGAACATGTAGTATATTTTACAGCATTAGAAATCTTAAAAAATAAAAATTGTGACAGGAAACAATGCTGAGATATAATGAGGACACTGGCTTAGGAATGCACATGAGCTAAAATAAATTGTGATTGAAACAATACCGAGAGCTAGGGATCGACTAATGTCATAGCAATACTACCTTAGACTTCGAACTGCTGTATGGAGTGCAGTGAGCCCGTTTCGATTTTTTTAAAATGGAATTTTATGAAACCAATGCAAGCGATAGGAATTTTTTGTTATTCAATCTTTATTAAGCAATATAAAAAGAAATATTATACGGAATGGACAGAACACATTCCATACGGAAAAACACTTGCGCAAAGATACCAAACTTAAAATACAATAGAGGGGTTTAAAACATGATACCAGCGAAGGTATTTAAAATTATAGAAATCTCTAAAAGAACATACAGCCTTCTCTGAAGGAGTGTTATTAAGACACAGATTGAACAGGACTGGCGTTAAGGACACTCATCCCAAGATGGCTCTTGTATTGTGTTCCAAATAACATAACTGAACATTAGGGTTGTTTTAGAAATATCGTGATAGACATTTGTCTTTGGTTTTGACCCAATAAATTGAAATATTGCACGTGCCCTGTCATCGTTCTCTTTAGTAATTATCCCACGGGACTCAATTTCAATACAGTTTAGAACACAATTATAATCACCAGAATTGATGTCTGAAATAAGGGAACTATACTTTTCAGTCTTGCGTTTATGGACAGAGGTAATACTCATCTCAAATGGAATGGTAAGTTCAACTGCATTAATGCGTTTCTGATCATTGTCAACAATAACAAGATCAGGACGTTGGTTGGCTGGAAGGATGTTTGATGGGATAGTACTACCAATGATTGTGGAACCCGGTATATCAGCATAGATTTTCACCGCAGCGTCAGCAGGGACGTTTAACAATGGTCACGAAATGGATTTGTGCCTCCATGTATATCTCCCTTGGGTCAGCAATTATTAAGATTATGATGACGGGTTTCTTTATTGCCACAGAAATTACACTTAGTATTTGTTCTTTTTAGGCGGATATTCAATAGATGGCCTTACTGCAAATCTCAGGACGCCCCAGGGAAGATAATTGATAACATATTTCCAATAAAAGATCATTTTGTTCCAATAGTAATGCAAATAAAAATGCGTTAAAACTAAATTGTGATTTTTCATAATAATAAGAGATAAGGACGACACTATAACTTAGCCAAATAACCTTCTGAATCTAATGCTGCCTTGCATGAATGTGCATTGAATTGTGAAAGCTATATAAGGAGGCAATACTAGCAATGCAAATGGAGCCTGAGGTTTCTAATGCTGTATTGCATTAATGTTTCGCTTAAAAATTTGATTTTAGCCAACCACTGCTGATAGATGGGGGAAACCCACCAATGCAAATAAAAGCTTAGAAAATTTGATGCTGCATTACATGAACAGCTCTCTATTTCACATTGACACAATTTGGTTTACCAGTTGAGATATGTGTTATTGAGATGGCAAGGGCGTATTAGTTTTCGCGAAACGAAACACACAAAAAACCAAAACAAAGCAAACAAGCGAAAAGCTGATAGCAATACTGTTAGAAACAAACCGCAATAACCAATTTTGCAGTGAGTCCGTTTCGCTAAAAATGTTGGTTGCAGCGAAGCACTACTGAGAGACAGGAAGGAACACTAGCAATGTAAACCTTGGATTTAAAAAGCTACATTGAGCCTGTTTCGCTAAAAAATAAAATCGTGTGTTTTGGGAACAATGCTGAGCGATGGAAGAAAGTTAGCAAATGCTAATATAACCATAAATTTCTTTTCGATTCGCAATAAAAAAAATAAATAATAAGCAATGGTAAAGCAGGTAGAAGGTGAAAACTTACTCTTGATTTCGTTCCTCTCTATTATTAAGCATACAGTCGTTTCTATAATTTGGACTATATGTTTGGTATCTTGAACATCATCAGGTGCTTTTGTCTTATTCCACCTAGAGAGTTTAAAGTTGGCTGCCTAGGGAAGGGTGCATGGGAACCCGCCCCAGTAAATGGCCAAAAACGTGTTGCTGACATGATGTGAAAACAAATCCCTTGTTATTTTGGAAAGGGTTTCACAAGAATTTGGCTTTGAACATTATAGCGTGCATTCTATCCAGCGCAAGCCGTTAAATGGCAAGTTTAAGCCCTTAACGCTATATGGATCATGTTGACCCATACAAGGGCGCACTCTTTAACAACATTTTGAAGATATAACTTGAATGTTTGACATGTATTTAAACATTTGACACATTTTGATATTTAAGTTCTTTTACGTCACAGCAATACAAGTCCAATTTCACCATTTAGATACCAAAGGTGTATAAAAATATTCCCCTCCAATAATCTAAGTTTTCTGAGCTGGACTAAAATACAAAATGGTGCTTGTTTAATGTAAAATTCCACAATTCCCAACTGTAACGAACAAAGCTTGAATGTGCTAACCATGCCAACCACATATAGGTCTGAAGTGCGGACAAAATGTATTTCATCAATTGGTACAAGTGTCAGCTTTAAAAATAACATACTTTTTACTGAAAATTAATTTGGAGTTAAAGGGCTGCAAAAAAGAAATAAAATATCTTAAACATTTTGGAGGTTGAGATTTAGGCGAATGCCGCACTCATAAGCCAACCAGTATTGCACGAGTTGTTTCAGAAAATCAATCCTCGGATTGATAACGTCTGGCGTATCCTAGCCACAATCTTTCAATGTAAGGTAGGAGGAATCCTATAGATTAGCCGGGCGTATCACATAGTGGTCTATGTTTCACATAATGACATAAAAGGTAGCGATATCTTTATAAATTTTTATTTACTATATTTCTGCATGTCTAATTTGTATGATCAATGCGTAGAGCACAGATGCTATTTCAATTGGTGACTTTTCAAATATTATATCTCAAAATAAGTAATCGTTTTTCATCACATATTAAGAGAAAAGACCAGGCTTTCCAGTATTGTCGTTCATCTCGAACTCGAACACAAAAATCGAGTTTGAAGGGGCGGATCCAGAATGGACGTACCCCGGGGGCAACACTGAGGATGAAACTTTTGGCGCCCCTGTGAAATTCAAATGGCCCGCATTCCACGTTCGTGTATAGCATTAAGACATAATGGTCAGTTGTGTTTGCAATTTGATAAAATTACAGTAGTTCAACTTCCCAATCACAAGCTTTATTAAATAAAAAAAACCGCCAACTTAGCGCTTCGTCTAGGCGAGGGGTGACATAATTTTACAGAAATTATGATAAAACATGAAACGTGTGCACAAATGATCAAACAACATTCTAAACATTTCATCCGGGTGGAGCCAAAAATTAACTCTCTACAGTATAGCAATGGTTGCTAGGCAACGTATTTTCTTTAGCAACCGGTACATAGGACCAATGATATTCAATGACTAAAATGTATTTTAGTGTCTCCAACTTAAATCATATAACCCTTTATTTTGAAGCACATTGCCACACACAAGACCAATTGCAGTTTGCTATGCACATATTTTCAGTAGCCGACCAGGAGACCTTTCCTGTTGACCACCTTTCTTATTAACTACATCATTCGTTATTATAAAAAAAAGTCTCGATCATATCACTCAGTCTGTATTTATTCACGGCTAAAAACATCATAGTTTCCCATGTTTTGCACCATCTGAGCAGTCCCTCTTGCTTGACTGTTTGTTTGATGGCAATAACATGGGGTAGTAATGAATGCCCCTATTTGACTATCTATTAATCTAATAGCCTCATATCCATGACTTTGGTTTATTTCTGTATTTTTATTTATTTGTATACGTTTCTAGTTGGTGATGGAAGTGTGATACGGTCAACGAACCTATCTAGTCAAACTACCTATCGAACCCCTAGCCCTGCATCTCACCAATACCCCTACCCCACCATGAAACTACCCTACCCCTCCATGCTTCAAAATGGCAAGCCGCTCACATTCACCTACCCAGGCGACTGGCTAAATGCGTCCTTTTGGGCATCTAGACCCACAAAAGACGATTGACACATCCCACTGTGTAGTAAATCCCAAGGTTTAGATCTAGTTTTGTCCCTTGGCATAGACAGAGGGGCAGGGCTGTTGGCCCCAGTAATTTTGATTTCGCGGTCGGTTGAGATAAATGAGCCCGCGTCGTTTACTTGAAAATTCAGGTCCGTGGCGGTACAGCAGCGGTTCAAAGTTCAATGGTCAGCATGCAACAACTTCTGCCAGTAATTTTCCAAAACTGTGAAAGATAACCCTCAGAAGACATTTAAGCATGCAAAACCCACCATTTTCTGGGGCTTGTTCCTTCCCCCTGACGCCCACCCAGGGCCTAATGGTGCCGACCCCCCCGTTTTTCGTCGGTTCCGATTCGACACTGCCCTTTCCCATAGCAAAATCCTAGCCACGCTACGGTTTTGTCCCCGTGAAACGAGGTGTGGCTGTATTTACACTCACACCTCGCAAGCTATCGCGCTTACCTCCCTCTACTTTACCCATTCTAGCGCAGCCTCCTCCTCAACCCAACCTCTATTCCTCCACTTGCTTCTTCCACTTCTTCAGGGGTCGTCCCTCCTCCTCGAACTACCCACCCCCCGACTTAAGGCCCTTCGTACAACATGCTCCCATCCTCACAGATGGCCCCACGTGCCCGTACCAAAGTTCACTATTCGCCTTCGCCAACCGGTCCACCGCTTCTTTCCAACCCAACATCTGCATCAAGTCCTTCAGATGTTCTTTCCTATCCTCACCTTCACACCATCCTGCCTCTCGCATCCTCAAAATCCCCAAGTCTCACTCCCATAGAGCACCACTGACCGCACACACTCTATACATATTCCTTTCATATTCAAAGGAAATCTTTTCCCGGTGTTGCAATTCCCTAACATTCGCCTAAGACTTCCCCCCCCAACTACTCTAGCTGGCCAATAGCTGCCGCACATCCACTATTTCCATTAAACCCCTATCCCAGTACGAGAACTCCTTTCACCGATTCAACCTCATCAAAACATTTCCCCCCTTTTCCACCATCCTTCCAGCTCTTTATCTCACATCCTAAGCACACAAAATCTCTAGCAAAGCTTGGGGTGTCCCCTCCTTTTCCTTCTTTGTACATCTCCCATGAATCCCTTTCCCACATCCACCCTGATTTTCTTTTTAAACCCTCTTACTGCATATACCATATAGGAGTCTACCTTACTCAATGACACTCCCTTCCACTCACTCACCATCATTTTGTCTTCCCAAGATTACCATCAGAACCCGGGTTAGCATCCTCAAAACCTTCTTCCATTTTTTAAAATTTCCTTCAAGGTCGCCTCCATGGTTAAAAACTCATCAAACCAAATTCCTCGCATCCCACATCTCGCTCCTCAAAAACCGTCCTCTTTCATCTCCATAACCACATCAATAACAATTGAAATATCAACGGTGACAGTACTAACCTTCATGACACCCACCTTTGCCGGAAAATCCTCAGACAACTCCAGAGACCTTCTAACGCCTGTCTTCGCCTCCTTTCATACAAACTCATCACCGCTCTAACCAGGCCTCTGTTATACCACCCCTCTCCTCATTGCCCACGGGTCCATCACTTTCCTTGGTACACTATCAATGCCTTCTCCAATCCACAGGTTATAAAACTAATAGCTGAAAACCCTGCCAATTTACTAACTCCACTGCAATTTCCAATACAAATAGCTATTGCAACCACTTGGACCCATGGAATGGAATGATCCACATTTAAATGACCAAGTGCAAAGTGTCCATAAACAGCTCTTAGAAGTTTGGTAAAGTACTATAGCGGAAGCGCAAATACTAAAGAAGCACACTCTAAGCAAATGTTCACAGAACAAGTATCGAGACCATACCTCCATACTGTCGACAGCAACAATGCCGTGTGGTGTTGTATGTTGTGGTGTGATTGTTTGTTCCAAACCGGAAACGCACAGATAACTCATAAAACCTCCATATTCAAGTAGATTTCGCGCGTGCAAAATGTGCACATGGAACTCCAGGATCATGGATCTTTCTAGCGAACTAAGTGCAGGAACCTTAAATTTTGCCCTTGAAGCACAATATCACACAAAATGCCTCATCACACCTGCACAAAAGGAAAATTTGAATGTCCCACAGGAGCGAGTAACCGTAAGTGACAACATGCAAAGAACTTGCATTGTCGAGCTGCTTATCCTGCATTGAGTAGAAGCAGACAAGATGGAAGACATAAAAGGGGTGTTCCGGCTTGCTGAATCTTACCAAGCTGTATACGGAGTGGCTGGATTAGCTTGTGCTGTTGTTACTTCAAGAGTAAATAGAATACGCATCTCACAGACCGGACCTCATGCATCTCCCAGGAATTATCTTATCAAGGAAAAGAGAGATGTTGTTCATGGCATATAGATGGCATAGGCATGTTCTGCGACACGGAATAAGAACGATGAGATGAGCGATGTCCAACGATGACCTATGGATTGATAGATCCGACTTTTTTTCACAGGTGTCATTCTCAGGGTTGGACTGCTTGGACAAGCAGTCAAGTGGAGCATTGCCGCTATTGCCGCAGTTCTGTTTTGTCACTATTCGGCATTATCACATGGTCAAATATTAAAGATTAAAACCAACCCTGCAACACATGCCTAGACTTAGCCAACCAGTGCTTACCATTGCTCAGCTACTTGTGTTCACTCATTAAAAGGCGCCGGGACTAGGGTAAAGTACCGACAAGTTATCACAGACCTTCAAAGATCGTGCCATGCCTGCAGCTGTCAGTTTCAGTGCTTTGGAAACAACGTGGTCTTATCGCCGTTAAAAAAATCGTGGAACCATGGCAGTTTGCCTTTATACCTTTTTTTTGATCTTGGTGTGTCAACCTCATATTATGATCGTAACGAATGGATATAATGAACTTTATTATGAAAAGAATGTATGCGACTATTTCTTACAAGGAGGTGCACCAGCCTGATCTCCCCAGAAAGGGTCAATTTCTCATGGCACACGGCAAGACATATATTGACCACAATCCACGACATCCACTGGTTTATTTAATGGTACCAGTTCGTCCATGAGCCAGAATGTTACAACTGAGGAGGGTAACTCGACTGGAGTGATGATACCGACTCATGGTTCACACCCATTCTATAGCACCTTTGAAGGAACAAAGAAAAGGAAATGACTTGGCAATCGCTTGCAATGAAATAAAGCTTATGTAGTACAAGTCTGCCATCAAACCACGGCTAGTCTGATAGCATACCAATATCCTCATCCTACCACCCACCAATGCCATGCTAAGATGTCCACTCTATTATTTTGTATAATAAATCTTTTGGTTGATGTTTTGTTTCTATTTGTTATATGATTGAAAAATTTATTCTCGATCTGCATTAACTATTATTATTTGAACTTGCATGTGTTGCTGTAGTTGGATTTAAGAAATATCATATTTTGGTGGCCATTTTGATTTGAAACATGTGAATGACACGAAAAGGCAACATATGTATTACTTTGATCAGGAATATGCGCGTTCCATAAAAAAAATGGATTGTGTAACCGTTTATATGTTTCTATAATGTATTTAAAAACATATTATACTGGCTGACCCATCTAAGTCGCCATCTTGAATGGGCCATTTTTTTTTTATTTTGGGAACATCCAGATTGTGTTTGGGGTCATCTAGGACGTTACCCAAATTTGATTTTGTTTAGTTTTGGTAGTACAAGGTTGTGTGGGTAAAATCCTCTAGGTGGCAGCTCCAAAAATGCCTGTTTGGCTAGGGTAATTTTTGTTACCTAGCAACCGTTTGGCTAAGGAAAGTGTGTAATTTTTTGCTCCGACCCCTGAAAGTGATCAGTATGGGGTGAAGATAAATTTTGCCAAGTCTTATGTCTTTTATAATTTCTGAGCAATAGTTGCTGTTATTTTGCACCCTCGCTAGACTACGTGGATTTAAAGTTGTTCATGAATGATTGCAACTGCATTCTCCTTGTTATTTCATTAGCTCATCATTGAGGCAAGCACCATTTGAGTGTGGGTTTTTTTGTCTACTATAAGAACGCCAATTTGATTTTTCATTCCTTTGATTGAAGTCCTTGCTTTGACTGTTTGCTGTAACAACCTTTCCCTTTCCGTCTATATTCCTCTTTTTTTGGCAAATCAATTTTGTTTTTCTTTTTTCCCTTTTGCAGCATCAAACTTTTTTTTGCAACTCCTTTCCTTCTTTTCTGTTTTTTACGCCCTTTTTGTTTCTATATCCCCTTTTCTTGCCAGTTTCAGTTGCTGTTTTCGCGTCCCTCTCCTATTTTTTCTACCCTTTACTTTTCTGTTTTGACGCCCCTTGTTATTCCCCTTTAAACTCCCAATTTCCTTTGCTATACTTTGCGTCCGTTTCCTCAAACTATTCCTTTTTGTTTCTTTTTCAGTTTTTGACGCCCTTTATTTTTCGTTAGCTCCAATTTCCTTTGCTATTTTAGATCCCCTTTAATTCATTAAACTTTTTTCTCAACCTTTTATGCTTTTGACGCCCTTTTTCTTATTTCTCTTTTCTTTTCCATCTTCCTTGTTCCTTTTTGGCGCCCCTTTCCTTTCTCCTCTGTTTTTCTTTTCTTTCTCTTCTCATTTTTGCTGCACCTTTTTTGTTTGTCTTAGTTCACTTTTCTTTCCATTCGTTTCTTGCTTTTCTTATTGTGCTTTTTGGCGCCCCTTCCTTTACCATTTTTATAGGCCTATGTTCTCTTTTTCACCCTAATGTTGGCACTTCTTAGCTTTCCCTTATACAGTTCCATCCTTTTCGCCATAAACTTTTCTATTTCTTTCCCCTTTAATTGTCACCCTTAATTTCCCCCTTTTCATTTCCCTTGCTCCAATTCTATCTCTAATTTCCCTTTCCTCCCATTCTATCTCTTATTTTCTTTCTTTCTTTTCCTTCCCCTTTCCTTTCCCTTTCCTTTTCCCCCTTTCCCTTTCCACCTTTCATTTCCCTTTTCTTTTCCCTTTCCTTCTTTTTTCTCTTTTCCTTCTTTTTGGCGCCCCCTTTGAACAGATATGAAATTCTTTAAGGGGGAATATGGGATTGGAGGGGCTAAAATGAACATTTAAAATTAAAAATAAGGAAAAATACCTTCCTTTTGCTTTTGGTTTGACAACAATCGTAACTTCCGTTCAAAAGTTATGGTCCAAAATGTTGCCTCGCAATTTGAAATTCCTTGTGATATTTGCTTCTAAATTCAAATTTTTATTGACTTCAACAATTAGTAAATGCTCATATATAGTACAATATTTTTAAACTATTTCTTTGGATTTGGAGTGTTCAGTTTGGTTGCAATTACATTCCTTCTGGCATGATTTTAACAGATACCAATTTGTAATAAATTCAAAGCTCCATTTCATTGACGTGCAATTTGTATTATTTATTATTTATGAAAAGAAGATATTTACCATTGAACTGATTATGGTGACTATTTAAACTTGTGTCGATAAAACTAGAGTTCCTTTGTTTACTTTAATCTGTGTTATGTTTCTTTTGTCAAGTTGCAATTTTTTGTGAGCTTCAAGACAGCATGGCATAACTGCTCGAAACAACTTTGCCCATGCATAAAAGTGGCACAAAATCGATTTTGGTGTATCGTAGTAAATTAATTATATTTCTGGATTGACAAAAGCAAATAAGACGAAACAAACACCATTGGAAAGCAGGTCTTTCTTCTCTAATATTTTGCCAAGTAAGAATGACTTATTTTGAAATTTTATATTTAACCATTTTTTTCTAATTGTACCACTTTTTAAACAGGCTGTACATCACTAAGTAAGGGAGTAGTGGGGTCGATAATTTACTTCAGCTGAATGGAGGAATAACTTATATATAATGTCGACATTTATATAGCGCTTTTCACAATGTAATCAAAGCGCTTTAAATTTATTCCGCTGTCATTATAATATGTCAGCTACCTTACATGCCCAAGGCAACTCTAATACCTTTCCTGCTTTCCAACAGTTCCCCATTTAGGAGAGAGGCAATCGAGGTAAAGTGCCTACCCAGTGCAACCACCCATTGGCCTCAGCGGGACTCTACCGTCCATGACTTTTGGTGGTAATGAGAACGGTCGTGTATCCACTGGACCAAGGTGCCTCTCTTGTTATCACCTAAAATGATATTTTTTTCCATATTCTCCTCGACTCTCTTCAAAACTTAAACTTTCCAATTGAGATCAATTTAAAATAAAAAATTGTTTTCCATTTAAAGGTTCTGGGGACCGTTCCCGAATTCAGTCGAAAGTCTACACGCATTGACTATGCCATGCCTGAGTGGACCAATATTATAACCAAAGCACTGTGTAACTGGCATGAAAAGGTCTTTATGTAGGACATACGCATGAGTTAGTGACCTCTTCGGTTGGTTCTCTCAAAAGAGAGGAATTTATTAACAGTAGTACATAAGGTCAATGGTCCACATATACATTACACTAATAAGAATATAGTATATGCGTAGGGTTACGCACGAGTTTGGGGAACGGGCCCCTGGTTTCCCCTCTTCGATGGAAATTTCGTATTGCCCTTTCGCTCACATTTTTTCCGGACTCTCTCCTCAAATTTTCTTTTTGCTTTGTTTATTTTCAGAGACCTCCTCTGCATCACGTGAAGTTGATTCTGTGTTTGCAACAGTATTCGTGGTGATGATTACAATTTTATTGATGTCCATAAAGTAACCATGTAGGCTATATAGTTTTAATCAATTTAGCAACATTCTATGATTTGGTTAGATCGACATTTTTTTCATTAGCAAAAAAAAAGATATTACGACACCTTAAAATTGTGTTTTTGTAACTCACATTAATGTAGCAAGTTAAAAATGTTGTCAATTCCATTTAATTATTGAATTTTTTGGTGTAAATAAATAATGACATTCTATATTCTAATATGCTTAAAGAGATCCTGTTTTCAAATAAATACATTTGAAACTACTTGGTACTCTAGGTTGGTAAACCTGAGTAGAAAAGGAATGTGAAAAGGCTCACATTCAACAATTAGGGGCGCAGATCTAAAGTCAAAACGCACTGAACCGGAAAGTAGAGTACATATAGGATTTTTTTGGATAAAATGAAAGATAAATATTTGAAGTCCCTCCAAAAGTTTTTTACAAGGTTTTACACCTACTGTTTTAAAACAATAGACTGATTAACATAAAATTTGCATATTTTTTTAAACACTTAGTACTTATACAAAATCTGCTCTAACTTAAAGACGGAAGTATTTTTTAACATGCGACTTCTTGCACTTTGTAGTCAATATTCACGAAATTCAAAAGACATACCTCTCATTTGCAAATCCATAGCTAATGGTAGAAATTAGCATAATTTATTCCTTCATTTATCGATTTTTGTAGAAATTACCTCGTATTTTTCCATTGTAAAACGTAATTAAATGATTTATTGATGTAAAACACTAAATTTCATAAAATGTGATTCCTAATTGCCTTATGGTTCAAGTTTAACCCCCCTTCGACCAATATTTGCTCAGAAATTTACAAAATCAAAACACGAGTCCAAATCACTGATTCAACGCAGTGCATGAGATGCGGCAATGGTAATTGATGAAAAGTCAACGGGATTAAGCCACCCTTGGACTAATCAATGCTGGTACCCGTCTTTTGTGAGTTCGTATACAATGACAGAACATGTAATTCGCGGATATCGTCGCGATTGGTATCAGGTTGATGGAAATCATTTTGTTTTTGGTTCGGCACTGTTTTAATCATTGAAAAGAAAATACTAATCAAGAAGCTTAATATGAGACCATTTTCTGTAAATAGATATTTTTTTTTTAAATTACAGTTATTTTTTAAACACATGTCACAAATTCCTATAGATTTCTGAACGGGGTATGCGGCAATCATTTGAAAAAATATCTTCTTTTCCGCTTGCAATATATGAGCTTAACATGTTATAATCTATTTCGCCATTAAAAATAGAAATAAGCTTTTTCCAAGTAAAAATTGTAGTTTGGCAATCCACACCTCGTCAAAACGGAGTTTTCATCATAATTTGCACGATTTTAAAAGTGGTCAAAATCACTGTAAAAATGACAACTTAGTTAGAGGAAAATCTAAATAGAAGAAAAACTATTGTATTTGAAAACCGTAAAATAACTACAATTTTATATGTAACATTTCCAGACCAATTATGACTATATTTAAACATGTTAAAAGTGGAGCTCTAAATCCCATAAAAATACAGGTTCATTCAAATGCTCCGGATATTTTTCACAAACAAACCTGTAACCTTGGATTTACAATATTTTAAACAAATCGTATATTTGTAGTATACGCACCGTAAACTTTAGACATTTGTGGATAGGTCTACTCAGTAAGATAAGTTGTTAGTCAGTACAATACTATAGGACAATTTTTACAATGTTTTATATTCCCCTGAACGAACTGTCCCTTTTGTTACCTTTATTTCCTTTTATCGCCTTCCTTTCGCTTTATTCCTTTTTGTTCAAAATTTGTTGTTTTGGTGGTATAAGTTCAACATTCTTACAGTGGCAATGATGGCGGATGTACCTCATTTTTGAGGATTGTGGTGGTCCTCAAATGGAGACTGTGATATAGTCTCATGTTTAAAAACATCGTGGATTTAGTAAATGATATTCCCTACATACTCACATTTTTGTAGTAAAACTCACCAAATTATAAAAGTTGGTGTTATGATCGAATTTTATTTCAGATTATACTCGAATTATGACAGGAAGTTGTTTGGAGAATGCTGACAGTAAATACTGTAAAATTAAAAGATATTTTTTAACAGCGTAGGTTAATGCCTACCTAATTAACTACAAAGTAAAGTATATAATTTGTCTGTTTTACCCATAATTTAAAACCCTTGGACAGAAGAATATGAGAATAGACAAAATCGTGCAATTTAGTGCCTCACTGTCAAGCGTAGCACGTTTTTTTGCCATTAATACCAATTGGTCAAAGGTAGTGACAGGTTAGGAGAGAACTGGCAAATTCTAAATAACTGTGTAATTCCCAAGTTTTGAAACTAGATTGGCTAGAGAAAAATCTTTCCTCCACAGTTACCTATACCAATAACTTATCGGGAAGGCCAAAAACCCAAAAATACAGAAACCCGAAAAGAACTTTCTCCGGTCATCTCTGCCCAAATAATCTATCTGCAAATCAAACAAAATAATAGGAATACATAAGACTTGTTGCCACATGTTCTTAAAATTCCTGCCTGTCATACAATAGATTAATAAGAACAAATCTACATGTACATGTATAAAGGCAAATAAAATAGGACATATATAATTAGAAATAAGATAACCACACTGGAAAAATGGAAATCATTAGATAACAGCAGCGGCCTAATTAATATTTGGCAACATTAGAAGTGACTTAATATCAGCATTAACAGAAAATGAAATCATGGCCGCAGTATGGCTGTCAAAATCATGAATTGAGTATAATTTGAGTAAAATGGTACCACCTCGCGCAAACAAGTACTTATGAGACCTCAAAAATGAGGGTGTGGTGGGTGGGAGAATTTTCTGTAATATCACCACACCTCTACGTATACGCTGACAGAAAGGTGGTGGGCCATAATGACGATTGTAAGATGAGCGATACAAAAGCCGGCTCAAGAGGACACACGATTGGTTGCTAACGATACGAAGATTGGTTACCAAGAACGCAAGAATAACAAAGAACAGAAGCGCCGGTGAGTGAGCATTTGAAAGAGGAATAAAGCGCTAGGAAAGCTATGGCGAACCAAAGCGACCATATCCTCTGCGCGGGTAAATGCAATTTTATTTGATGTAAACATCAGAAAATGTTATGACCTTGGACAGAAGACTATGAGAATAGACAAAATCGTGCCATTTAGTCCCTCACTGTCAAGCGTAGCAGTTTATTTGCATTAATACCAATTGGTCAAAGGTAAGACCGGTTAGGAGAGAATGCAAATTCTAAATCACTGTGGATTTCCCAAGTTTTGAAAATGGCAGAGAAAATCTTTCCTCCACAGTTACCTATACCTAATAAATTATCGTGAAGGCCAAACCCAAAAATACAGAAAACCCGAAAAGACTTTCTACGGTCATCTCTGCACATAATTTATCTGCAAATCAAAACAACATAATGAGATTACATTTAAGTTGTTGTTCCACATGTGACTTAACATTACTGCGGTCATACAATAGAATTAAGAAGACAAAACTCTACATGTACATGTATAAAGGCAAATACAATATGACATTTATAATTAGAAATAAGTAACCACACTGGAAAATTGGAAACATTAGATAACAGCAGCTGCATATTAATATTTCGCAACATTCGAATTGACTAATATCATGAATTAAATAAAATTAAATCATGGCCTCATTTTGGCTGTCAAAATCATGAAATTTGAGTATATTTGAGAAAATTGGTAACACCTTCGCCACACAAGTTTACGAGCCGAAATTGCCTAACCCCCCCCTCCCCCCCCCCCCCCCCCCCCCCCCCCCACTGGACAAAGTAGAAATGGAACGTCCCCCCCCGCAAGAAACCCCAAATCCCGGTATATCATAATTTCCGACACGAAAATCTAAAAACGTCAAGAACATGCATGACGTTGGGCTGGGTCAACGGGCTTTAAACCGCGAATAAATACAGGCATAAAAGTAATGTCTTAAGGTAAGAGTGAAATTGGCGCTCATTTACGCCAAACCCAATGTGCATTGCAAAAGTTCGTTTTAAGTTCACACATCATAACGAAGGGATATTTCGGCCGCATTACTTTTGGGGTGCATACTAATCAATAGAAATGCAAAAAGAATAGACAAAAATAGGACCTGCCCTTTTAAAGAATACAAAAGAAATGAGAAAAACGTGTAGGAAAGAATGCAAATCCCAAAGGGGTTAACCAGCGTCAATACCAAGTATTTTCATGGAGAAAAGTACAGGGGCAACAGTTGTTTAAAGTTTCTTTAACACGTTTTTTTTTTTTTGATTGCCCCAAAATATGTAAAATTTTCTGAAAATAGAAGCTTTGACCAACCACCACAAATAAAAACCGAAATTAGTGGAACCTAGGGAGATTGATAAGTGCGCTCTGAACTGCACCGGAAGCATTATGCCTGTATGTTGTGTATGTATGTAAGGGACGAACGAACAAATGTACATTGTGTGCCAATTACTCTACTAATTTGTAAACATACGACAACACGCACCAGCCAAAAAATTAATTAACATGCAAATTTAAAAAACCCAAGCATTTTTTTTTTTTTTTTGTTTTAAAAGAGGACCCACAAAATGAAGTATTAACCTCCAAAATCGCGAGGCCGTTGACAATATTCAGCACCGTTACATTGTTCAGGTGTTACTGAAACTAACCCATAAAATACAAGAGATAAACTTGCAAAAATGATTGCAAATTTTTTCTGGAAAATTCCACCGGAAAAAGGCTACTAAAGCCAATTACCAAAAATACAATTGGATGTTACACAATGTGGCAAACAAAAACATTCTTTGAATGTATTTTTAACTGGCACAAAGGCAGGATCTAATAATAAGCAAATAAATATTTCCAGTGCGGTAAACGTTACAGCTTTGTACAGTAAGTCTGGACAGCTATTACTACACAGAGTGACCATGGGCCCGCTCGCGAAAACCCATACGCAACCCCCGTGCACACTAACCTCATGCGCATGACCTACATAAAAGACTTTTAAACAAGCGGACACAGTGCTTTGGAAAATGGTCCACACAGGCATGTCATAGTGTGCACGAAGATTCACGACTGAGTCCGCGAAACGACCCCGGACTCTGCATTAAGCAAGAAGTTTACAAAAAATTCCAATTATTATAAAATGTAGCTTCGGTTCCATGCAATGTGAATTCTAATTCAGAAAACCAGATGTAAAATTTAACATGACACTGAATGCATTTTATTACACATTAAAGGACGAAATAATGAATGAAGTCTGACCTAGTATGCTTCACAAGTAATTAAGCATGTAATCGATTACAGCATTCAAACTGAAAAGAGTTACCCGAATTGGTCTACCATTAAAATAAAGTGAGCACAAGAGCAGAAGATTGTCCGTTTAACAGGGACTTGACTTGTTGATTGCAACAATAAAGTTTCTTATAAGAAACACTTCATGACCCTCACAGCTCTGCAGTTCGGCTATGGACGATGATCAACGCTCATGTATTATAATCTGATTTAAATAGCATAGCGTAGAACACATGCATCATTAATATATTTCAGTGAGTTTTAAAGGCTGACAGAGATTTCCAGATGAGGGCGCACTCAATTTCAAACAAAGCATTTTTTCTTTTTTTTACATGAACATAAGCATGCCAACATAACTAAAACCTGGTTTGAAATAACTAAGCACAAATCAACGCGTCCATAGAAAAACACAACTTTGTTAAAAATCCGGAACCGGAACTTTTGCTAAACACGGAATCCTATGGCACAGTTTATACTGTGCATAATGTTTATGCATGAAAACGGAAAAAACCGATTCATCTCTACCTTTGGAATGCAGCATTTTTAAGTAAACTATCTTTAGTTATAGAGGACTATTTTAAATTTCAACACAAATAATTATATTACGAAATCTCTGAGTCGGGCTTTCAAGTGGCCATGGCAGCATGCAAACGGTAGGCATGGGGCTCATTGACAATTGCAAACGACGCAATGTCACACTTTAAAGTGTGACTAAAGTGTCTTCTGAAGAGCCAGGAAAGAAAAATTTTAGGGGGCCTGTCGCAACGGTGGACACTGTTGTACCTCTTAAAATAACAACAGTACATTGCCTTGTACTGCAAGATATTGGAGGTAAACAGAGTGAATAAAATTTATTGTGAAGAATGATTGAGCCAATGCTTGAAAACTGTAATGAAAATCATCACTAAACGGGAAATTAACCAAACGAAAGTGTGTCATAAGTTTGTACAGAACCAACCTCAGACAAGCACCGGATTGCGTACCGCCCAGTTTACATTTACTTGAAAAGAATAAGGCAACTTAAAAGCTAAACTAAATGTTTTAAATATTTGACGGCCACCACGCACGACTTTGCACCACCAACGATTGCTTGCGATCACCTTTACAATGGACAGATGGTGAATGCTGTGTGCTTATATTATGTAAATGGAAACTTAAAGTACAAAAGCATAATGACTAAGACTTAACCATTTTGTCCGGTGGAATTCGGTAGATGTGAAAATGACTAACAAGCCACAATTAAAAGAATTTGGTTTTAAGTTGAGAAGCAATCCCGTATGAATAAGAGCGGCAGATTTACAAGGCCCATGAATAAAGCAAATTACGCCCAAAGATAAGCGCAGACAACAAATAAACAACAGAAAAAAACAGACATGCCAGGAAACAAAAGTGAATAAAAAATATAAAATGACACCGAAACTACAAAATTAAACCGAAAAAAAAAAAAGGTGAAAGAACTGACTATGAGAAAATGAATGAGGATTTGAATTGAAAGGGAGCCAACGCGAACGCCTTTTCATACCATTATGATAGCTTCTCAATCCTCACTATAATTTTCATACTGATACTGTTACCAATACTGTTATGTTCATGAGTGACGAAAAACACGATATTAACCAATATAGAACCCGCATTTACCAATAAAATAGAAAAGACTGGTGGTAAACACATAACAGGCGACATTTTGAACTTATTAGATGTAATTACAACATAAGTACAAATTTGCCCAAAGCGGCCACGGCACATTAATAGAAATCTACGAAATGTGTTAAACAATGAGCGCAAATGATAGTGAAGGCGATCGAAAATAGGAGAAATAAAATTTACCAAAAATTTAACTGCCCAAAATTGGTAGGGACATACATGTAAAAGAGAAGCTAAACGCAACCCGGGAATTTGTAGGTAACTTCCCAGCTTGAAGCAACGAAAATCAACCAAGAGCCAATACATGACTAACATATGGCACGCAACCACGAGGTTAAAAACCCATGTTCACGGACGGACAACAAGATGCATGCGTGGGGGGGGGGGGGGGGGGGCGGGGGGGGTCCAATAATCCACTCTAGCGTGTGTTTCCATGTATAACACGCGCCGTTCCGCACTAACAGCTGCATTAATGACGCCGACGTCATTGATTTGAAACAAACCTGTTTACCCATAAAGCGCGCTATTTGGGTGAGGGCAGTAGATAAAAGCCAAAAACCACGCGAAATATTAAAATTGAAAAACCCTAGAGGCGCACTGAACTTTTTAATGTGCCGTTCCTCTTTAAGGCACAATTCAAAGGAAGGAAACCAACTTGAAGGGCCAATTTGACATAGAAATATGGGTTTACCAAATGCCACATTTGAAACACGAAAAAAGGTGAGCATAAGCATTTTTTCATGCCCATTATTTGGGTGAGCACCTAAGGCGACAAACGCATATATCACCCAAAATAAAAATAAAAACACCAATAACCCAAATAATAGTCACCGATTTGGGGAAAAAAATGAAAATTTTGTGTACAAAAGTAGCAAAACCTAAAACAAAAAGAGTATAATATAGAGCAACGAACAAAAGTTCTACATTAAAAAATTGCGGCCCTATACAAATTTTTAATCAACACACAGGGTTGGGCCTTGAACATTTGTTACATATTCGCCATTTTTGATTTTTGGACCAATTCCAAATTTGTGAATTCGAACCAAGATCGATTCTTTTTCCCCAATTTTGGAATCTTACAATTACCATAACCATTATCTTTCATAAAAAACATGCCGAATGGCTTGCCATGCTCCGAATTTTCTTGTGATGACTATTTTTTGTAAGCATCTAAAAACAATAGCATCACGGCCGCTAACTTGGATTTTCAGCAAATTTTCGTCAATTTGCTAGTTTGTTGCATTTTGAACATGAACAATTTTTTTTTTTTTTTAAACAGCCACAAGTGTCCTATGACAATTAACTTTCATATAAATACAAGTTAAATGCATGCCAACGAATTAGCTATAAATTTCGAATAAATGTCGAGCCGTCTACTTTTCACTGAATTAGCCAAAAAGGGGCAGTGTGTTAGCATACATTTAACACCATGAAACATTGAATGACATAGAATAAACTCAGCCCGGTGTTGCTTAAAATGAAAAAAACTGAAGACCCCTAATGATGTTTTGGCTTAAAATTTTTGAGTGGACAAAAATATACACCCGCTATCAAAAATTTTGAAAACTGAAAGCACATAATTTTATTATTGATTTTTTCTCATAGTGGCCCGAGCTACATTTAAAACAAACGCATGAAATCACCTAGAAGAAGATTAGACGTTGGGCATAAGCTGATTCCAGAAATAGCACCCTGATTGTTAATTTTGTAACCTCGTTATACGGGTACGCCCCACACCGCACCTCCCCTATGCACATACAATTTGAAATTATATAGACCAATCCAATGGCATTCAAGACAAATGTTTTTAAAATGTACATGGTACCTGAGCGACTTGTAAAAGCCGAATAATTCATCCAAAGTTCCACTCGAACCTTTCATTCTATGTTCAATGACGGACAATCTCCTTCACCTTAATATTGCTGTATCAAGCATAGATATTGAGTATGGCCCTTCAGATTGTTCCAATACGACTACCGCTAACAACTTACTTCCGGGTTGGGCCAAGAATTGAGTACATAACAGTAGCGTGATCAGCTTGGTGTTTGGTAATTCCCACATCATCCTGGCTTGGTTACCACAAATACTTGCCGAATATCACGCGTCAAGAGAAAAGGCGATCGTCCTTTTGGAAATAACAACCTTTTTAAGTACCGTATGAGAACCATCCCTTCTCGACGCAAACGTGAGTTAGTACTTGAACACGAATCATCCGTTGCTGAATTCAGCGGCTAATTGTAGGCTCCATATAAGCAAGGTAAACTTAGAATTTTGCGATGTAAAACTAGGACTTATGAGACGTCGCTGTTTAAATTCGATTTCCTGCTAATTCCGTCTACTATCGACACGCCGAGCCATGGATTTTTTTTTTTTTTCCAATGTTTTAAACCATGATGACAGTCAAATATATAACAGAGATGAATCGAAGCCAGAGTGAATACAATAACGAGTGAAAAGGCAATGGATGAGCTAGATAAGCAAAAGAACTTTCTGCAAACCGACACACACCCAAGTCAAATCGTAAAGGCAAACAGAGATGTATAACGGCAAAAGAATTTCTTTTCGGCAATTCAACCACACCTCTTACATCACTCTGACGAAACGCCTAATGACGATTGCAGTGTTGCCAACCAAATTCGCCTACCCCGCGGCAACAGGACCGCGGGCCAAGGCGCGGCAAATGGACCAAAAAGTAAGCCCAATTTTTCACTTTTCGTGAAGCGCGTGTTAGGGCGCTATTTACGAAAAAAATGCATTTTGATTTGGAACTATTTTTTGTATTTATCTTATATGTATTTATTTTTATGTGAGGGCGCTATTTTTACGAAAAAAATGAAGAATACATGTCAAGAAATTTTCCGTTTTAAAGTCCTCGAATAATTTACAAATCATTTGATTATATTCGCACAGAAAGGATGCGTGCGGCGTGTCCTTTTACTTACATATGCCCTCTCACGTTTCATCACCCCAGTGAACCGGGAATGAGCCCTACCCTTGAACATTGTACCACACATGACGGTCACTTTTTTGTGATAATATTTGTTGTTTATACTGGAGTGAGCGCCTCATACTCCCCGTCGTGTAAGGAGAACATCCTCCAGCTTAGTAAGGATTTTAAATGTCATGCCCTCTCACGTGTACCAACCCATGACGGTCAACTTTTTGTTTGGATAAAATTATTTGTTGTTATACCTGAGTGAGAACCTACTCCCCGTCGTGTAAGGAGCACAAAGGCTGACAAAGCACACAGATCACGGGATGAAGTTGAGAAGTTTGTTTTACTATTTTGTCATATACCCGAGCGAGTACGATCGAGTAAACCCCCCTGTAGTGAATGCAGGTAAAGCATTTTCAAGAAGAAAAGGAAGCTCTAATCAATTACGGACCTCTTAAAACTTTCTTGGAGCTCTTAATAAATGATGTACAGCTGGATAAAGGATACCCGCGGGGGCCGCGCCTTGGGAACTATTGAAAAGTGCCAATTTGGGGAAACCCGCGGCGGCCTTTTTTTGGCGCGGCAAGCATGTAAAAAGTGCCCAAATTGTGGGGTAACACCGCGGCTTGGCAACACTGGAAGATTGTAGATGAGAGATACAAAAGCCGGCTAAGCGGCACCGATTGGTTGCGAACGATGCGAAGAGATTGTACCAAGAACGCAGCATACAAAGAACAGAAGCGCCGGCAGTGGCGTAACCAGCGGGGGGGGGCAGGGGGGGCGCGAAGCCCCCCCCAAAACGGAAAACCCTTGCCCCCCTTTCTTGCCCCCCAAATGAACTGACCTTTTGTACAGTGTCTCTGGAGAAGGACCCAAATTAGCCCCCTCAAAAAAGTCTTGGCACCCCTTCTGCCCCCCCATTGGCAAAGGTCTGGTTTACGCCACTGAGCGCCGGGTGAGTGAGCATTTGAAAGAGAATAATCATAAAAAAGCGCTGGGAAAGCTATGCGAGCACAAAGCGACCATAATCCTATGCTGCGGGTAAATGCATCTTTCTTGACTGGACATCAGAGGAAATGGATTCGTTTGGCTTTTATTTCTTAAAACTATTCCTTTTAGGGTTCCTTTAAAGCGGCACTGGCACATTCCAAAATATGAAATTTCTTCAATTTGAACTTCAATGATAGTCTAGGACATTGGAAGAACAGAGCATATATTTACACATAAAAATAAACAGACCCCAAACAGATAGGGACATTGATATGAGGATAAAGACAAATCCAGGTAATTTGAAGAGCCAACTTTTAAGTTTTCCAAACTCACTCTGAAATCAACAAATGTGTATTTACATGAATATTTTTGACTCGACTCACTGATTGATATTAAAACCCCAAAGCGTATAGACGATCAAAACAGTTGCTATAGCGTGGGGAAACATGCATGTACGCGTGCGGTGTTCTTGTGTTAGTTAAATGCCCATTCTTTTCGTCTCCTGCTGAATTTAACGTCGCCAGCGACGTTATTATAAAATAGTTCTGTTTACCCATAAGGAACCAGAAAAACACTCCCTTATCATGAGACACTCTAAAATAAGATAGTCAGCGGAGAGCCACCAAAAATAATTTGTCCAATTTTTTTGACACAATTCAGATCAAATTGAATTATTTTGATACCAATATTAGTTTTTTAAATGAAAATATCTTGATTAGGTGCCCCTAAAATCAAAGTCTGACTTTAAGTTAGACAAATGTAAAACTTACTTCAATAATATCACTCTAAAAGGATTGAAGCGTTTATTTTTAGTAGGCCTACGCAAGAAAAAAATTGTGATCTTCGTATTTTGGTATTGTAGTCAAGGAGAACGTTACACTGTGGACCGCTGATTTCTAATGTTTCAATGAAACAGTTTTGCGATTATACTTGAAGACAATATTATAAAAATTTGTGTCAAGTATTTTGAGATTATCACGTTTTGGCTGCCATATGATTGAAGCCATTAAAACTATAAATAGTATCAGAAATAATTTATGTGTCTAAAACATAATCAAGTAAATTCATTGTATTTTTTATCTCAGTATTCGCTGTTATAGGGCAGTGCATATTTTAAAAGTATTACTATTAGATTTGTTCCAATTTGAATTTGAAGTTATGACTCAATGTTAAGGGTGACCATGGCACTTGTTCATTGGGTCCTATAGTATCTAGTAACTCATAGTTTGATAATATAGGGTTGAATAGATAATTATCATAATGGGCGCCGCCATCTTGGCATTCTCAAAACATGGTCAAGGATGCCCAGGTGGCACCCGGAGGATTCTTATTCTACACACTCCAATCTATCATTTTCAGAAAAAAATGGTGCCATACTCAACTTTACGGCAGGCCATAAAACTATTGGTCATATCTCCACGACTATGGAGCAAATACGAAATTCAACATATGTTTTATGTGAAATGTGAAAGGGGGGGCAAAGTTAAAATCACCTTGTTTAGTTTTTTTCACTTTTAAGACACTTTTTAAGGACAAAATAAGAAATTATGAGTGTCTGATCTATGATGAAATCACTACATGCACTATATGGATGCCTGGAATTTTGCGTGTGCCTTTATACACGCATTTAGGTTGGTTTTTAATAACTAAACTTACTCTCTATTGGCTCAAATTTATCGAAAAAAAACAACAGCGTGGCTATATTTAACAGTTTGCTTCAAAGCTTAATCCCAATTTGATTATAACCGAGATTCGTGCCTGAATCCATCTAATTTTGATGACAAGCTAAATAGCATTTTTATTGACCCTTTTAAAAATGAAAAACAATCAAGCAACTCTAGTTGTTAAGTTTTAAAGAGGTCACTGTAAAAAAAACATTGTTTAGAAACACGGTGTGCGAAGTACTGTTAAGGAAACCAGGGGGTCTCAATTTTTGGTTTAGGTAGGACCGTGCCTCTGAGGAGTCTGGAAGTAGGACCCAATAGATATACATTTTTTGTCAAAAAAGGAACCATTAGCTATACCAGAGATGCAAATTGGGCAAATTTAACCAAGGTGCCCTTTTCCTCCAAATTTTGACATTTAAGCAAATCTGGACAATTTGGGCCCTTATGTTTGACTAATTTTTTTTCCAAAACAACTTTTAGAAAAAATTTTGGCTTCGCTTGAGGCAAATTTCGACTATTTTCAAATAAATTTGCGACCGAAAATTTTGAAGAAAACCCACGACCATGTTATTACAAAATTTTCAGGAAAAAGGGGTCTTGATAGACAGATGCTGAAAATAAAGCCCCTGTCTGGGCAACTTCATGTATGGTCATTTGTGTTGAGAACATCCCGGGTTAGGAAATAATTAAACATGGTACTGGGGTCGAATGCACGAAACACCTACAGGAAAATGATGTGAATGTTTGAAGATATGTTTTGTTATACTGAGATTTCATTTCCTATCCCATCTTACTTCTGTGACCAGCTAAATATAATATGTATTGACCCTTAGAAAAATGGAAAAAATCCAAGTAATTTAGTTGTTGCGTCAAAAGTTCACGGTAAAAACTGTTTACAACGTGGTGAGTGCGTGTTTTACAGTGAAATGATAGGCGGACCCCATTTGTGAGAAACAGTGACATAGTTCCTGTTTTTAATTGATATAGTGGATATTGTTTTAATATTGTTCACCAAAAACAATGCTGTTATTCAGTAAATGTAACGCGGCTAACCGTTGATCACCAAGGGATTTCACAAAACTCCAAAAACCCATCGTGAAGAGGTAAAGATCCCGAATTTGAATTTTGACTGGACGTGTCCCACATCGTCCACAGGCGAATTTTCTATTCCGAGTTGAAAATTAAAAAGTACTAGTATAAACTCAAATACCGGTATAGGGCAGACTCTCTTGTTTTGTCATTGATGTTTGTATGTGCTATAATCATCTAAAACTGTGCGTAGTATTTTGACAATCTTTCTTTTTGCCTATAAATACTATTTTATTACATAAAACGTTATCCATCAATGAGATAATAAATACGTTTAGTTTTAAACACGGTAATTAAATTATAGTAGAAAGTAAACAAAGTGTAATTCTTGCTAAACTGATTTTTTTACACTGACACATCAAGCGTTGTATCTTTAACTCAGCATACAAATTGGAAAACAAACTTACTTATCATATTATGTCTTCGTTGTTTCTTAAAAAAAACTGACCCTCCTTCTGCCAGGAATTAGGGAAAGGAGACAGGAAATATGAGAGTTTGGCTCCAACTGTCTTAGACCGATAACATGGATCACGTTTTACGAAAAACCCCCCACCTTTTCGTCCCCCCCGCCACGAAAGGATTTCGTTAAATGAACACTTCGTCGATATTTTGTTTTGGTGATATTGAAGTGCTCCTTGAACTTAATAAGAAAAGCCCATATATCAGAGGAAGGATTACAGGCAAGTCTGATTGTGCATTTTCTTGCATTTCAGATTGTGAAACCTTAGCCACTGGAATAAAACCTTCTGGAGTGGTTTTATTACAAACTACTGATTTTTTAAACACAAAGCTGTTTTAGGCTTTTCTCGTTCAGGTGAAGAAACACATAATGCAATACTAACACCCAAAAATCGTCGTTTTGAGTTTACGGCGACCTATCTGCAAAAATATGCATCGGTGTTCTTTGAAGGGCAATGAACATGTTCGAATTGCTGTAATAGCGATATTGTTGGTTAATATCTTATAATTGTCCAAGTGTGTTATGGCCTAACAATTTCTTGTATATAATGGTTTATTCATATTTCGAAAACCTGTTTTGCATGGATACAATAAGTCCAATTTGAGCACTAATGATATTGGAATATGCTGAGGTCTTTTTTAAAGGTGAATCGTAAAAACATCTCAAGCGAGCGATATCAACTCGTTCTCACAAGTACACATAAATTCACATTTACTAATGTGGGAATTATTATCTTTTTTTTTTCTTTATTTAACGACATACGTCTTTTAGTTGACTTATAATATAAATAGGACAACGCCATAACTGTAGTGATTAATGTTGACATGTTGTCTATTAAAGCGGCACATTTAAATCCTAGACAACAAAGCATGTTTAAGCACATCACACCTGGTTTTTCCCCAGCTGTTGCGGCCGACTGCCCGCCTTTGCTGCGTTGTCAAAGTCATAAGAGGCTTCTTTCTATTGACACGTACGATTTGATGCGTATGGTGAGTTAGTTAATTTTTGGAGCTTCACAAGTGGCTATCGAAGGAACACAGGCTGCATTGTCGCATGGCGTATCATGAAACGAATTTACCAAATTACAAGCCACTGTATTTTGTAACGTAACTTCAGTAGTTGTTGATTATCATACTGTCACTGCTGTGACAGGCGTAGATGGTTCAGAAAATGTATTGCAGACGAAAGTTCCATGTGGTTATGATTGTGACGATGTGAATGGAAATTATATTAAACAAAAGGTGGTCAAGTGTCTAAAAAATGAAAATTTGCAAATTTATTGAAAAATACACCCCTGAAAAACCACCATTAATCACAAACATGTGTGTGATTAGATACAGCAATACTTGCCTTTTTTCAAATGCAACCAAAACAAACACAACGATAAGTTTATTTATATGTTGATTTACACCCGGAAAAGAACATAGATGGAAACCAAAAAAATCATGCATATTTTATGTTTAATTACGGTCATAACTTACCACTGATGCAAAAACTGTAAAAACTTTTTCCAGACATCTTATATTATTGAACAATAATTTAAGCAGAAAAAAATCCTATATGTTACTCCAAATTTGGGTTTTTGCTTAACGGAGCGATTTTCGGCCGTAGATCTGCGGCCCTAAATATTTGAAGCTGAACAAATTACCCTTCAAAGTTTGTCCATGACTTCACCTCGCGACGCGTCGATACTGTCTCTACCATTGATCGTACTCCTAACGCTACAGTTATTTTGCCTTATGTATCGGATACTTCTGAGGCTATTCGCAAAGTTCTACAGAAGAAGAATCTACGGGTGTATTTCAAGACTACTAGCACTCTTTGACAACACCGTACCCCGTTCGCAAGGACCTCCAAGTTGAGGCTCCAACCTACAGTTATCTACTCTATTCCTTGTGGATCATGTGACAAAGTGTACATTGGTGAAACCGGCAGATCATTGAAAAAGAGAACCGACGAACACCAGAAAGCGATTTAGACGGGAACACACAAAAATCGGCTATCCTCGAGCATGTGTGGAACAACCAACTTAACATGAACATTGACTGGGGCAAGACTAAAATTCTGGACAGGAACACTATAGTACATGGGGAAATGTAATTAATGTTTTGGTTTAGTTTTTTTCATATACAATTTTGACACCAATGTTTTTCCAATACAGAATTTCATGGTGAGTCTGAAAATCATGGGTGTCATTTTTTAAAATGTGTTCTTGGGTATTTTATAATTGGGCAAAATTTGTATAGGGGTAAACAATAAAAGTCTTTACATTGTTTTAAAACTTATACCAATCTGTTCGGTGCTCATAAGGTTTCTAAAAAGGTACAGTTTGTCATATTTACGACCTATTGTTTTAGTATAATAGGTTCAAGAAAGTTCAAGGTCATTATTTTTAGAATGGTCCGATTTTGTTGAAACTGGTTTTAAATCGTTCATTGGGTCGTACTAAATAAGAAAATGTATATAGATTCTTTGTTTCACCTTTCAAAGTGAGACTTTTACAGATATGACTAGTGGTCTCCATAGACCCTGTGGACCACGGCCATATTTGCCCTCTTAATTATCATCAAAACGTCATAGACAACGTGACCTGTATATTTTAGGCTTCTGTACAGTAAGACGAACAATTTGGCACCATTTTTAAAACAAACGATGAATCTAAAATTTTACCCATTGTTTTTGTTTCATATTGGAAAAGGGAATATAACATACTCAACAAATCGGGTAGGAATTTAGCTTGGAATCACTTTTGACATCAAAGTAGCAGGACGCGCAACTTTGTGATAAAGTGTCTTATCGTATATTTTTATAAGTAATAATAATTGTCAAGAATGATACTGAATAAAATTTATTACATATAATATCATTTATACATGTATGATATAATTATTCAATATAATACACCCTCGCCTGGTCCGTTATTCATAAATAAAATTTCAGAAACCGCCCTTAAAGTTGAGTTGATTCATCAGCTCCAACGGTTTCGAATAAGGAAATATTGCATTATAACATTAAAAAAATCAGCATTTTTCGTCAAAATTTCTCTTTTACGTGTTAAACCAATGGCGACGTCAATGATTGGAATTCCTGGGCCGCCGCTGTCTGAGTCTGTCATTTCTTTTGACTACAACCTCATTTGAGGTTGAGATAGCACGGTTGAATTTGTTTTAACGAACTAAAACTCAGAGTAGTCTAGCTGCAAATGATCTGTATGTTGTATTTCTTGGAAGAACGATTTTTTTGTCATTAAAATCAGGAACCCTGAATCTGAATTTAACCTAAGTACAATTCGATTTTTCATTGTGCTCTTTTTCATTTCTCTGACGTAAAGCGAAAGTATTAGTTTAGTTGAGGCATAATTAGAGAATTAGTTGTTTTGCCATATTTGTATAGAAATCACGGACTATTACTTTAAATTAAAAGCCGGTGACCGCGCCTTCGATGTTGCGGCACCAAGAACCTGGAACGAGTTGCCGACTGATCTTAGAAGTGCGGATTCAGTTTTGGTCTTCAAACGCCTCCTTAAGTCGTATCTTTTTCCTCGTTAACATTTTTCTCTTTTGTTTTTGTATCACTTTTGTGTTTGTAAATCGCTCCGTTCCTTGTGGAGCGCAATATAAATGCTCTGTAATAATAATAATAATAATAATAATACATTTCATGTTTGGTGATACAGGTCTTATGTGTTTCTTTATCTCTTAAACCTCATTGATTTAGTACAATAAGGCCTACGTGCACCAAACCGGGGTAACTGACGAGTAAGCTACTCTATACTCTCTGCCAGAATTGTTCAGAGTTATTTACCGTGCGCCGAGCGTGACGTGCGTCAACACGGAAGTGAATGCCGATTGGCTTGTTTGAGTAGGTTGGCCTCCCCATTGATTGGTCAATCACGCATGAGGCTACCCATAGTCTCCGCCCCTTTTATGCAGATATTGCAGCGCGCGCGTTGCCGACCTCTGAACAATTCTGACAGCAACTGTAGTAAGTTGAAAGGTATCTCGCGATTTTGCGTGCACCAAATCGGGGTAACTTGAACAGACTAGTAACTTACCCGACATCCTATTGTTTCTTACTCGGCAGTTACTCTTGCTGTGGAGCAAGAGTAACTGCCGAGTAAGTCGCGATTTTTACAGATAACACATTTTTGGGTGATGCATCAAAATGTTCAATAGTACTGTTTATCAAATGTCATTGAGTCACTACTCTCGAGTTTGACCACCCTGGCATTAATCAGTGCGTCAAGACATCGCGGCATACTGTCCACAAAGTTGTTTATGGTGTCAACGGGCAGAGCGTCCCACTCATCGGTCAGAGCCTGAGCTAACTCCTGTAGAGTTTGAGGAAAATTGTCTCTGTCATTGATGACTCGGCCTAAGGCATCCTAGGCATGCTCAATAGGGTTTATATCAGGGGAAAAGCAGGTCATGGTATCTGTTCCACCCCCTCTGCCTCCAGAAATTGTCTCACTACGGCTCTGGGTGGCGTGGCGTTGTCGTCTTGCAGCTAAATTGTTCACATAAACCCTTCTTGCATGTGGCAGGCAGTGGTTTTCCAGAATGTCCAGGTACACGACGACGTTCATGTTCCATTTTGCACCACCATGACGTTTTTCCTCCATAATGAATACCGGCCCATACCATCACTGAGCCGCCGCCACCTCGAGTCGATTCCTGAATTCAGTGATCTCGGAGGTTCTCACCACATAATCGACGAACCCTTTATCTTCCATCTTGACGGTCAAGGATGTAGCGGCTCTTGTCCGAGCTCTAATTTTCTGTGCTCCCTAGTCCAGCGAAGGCGAACGACTGAGTATCGTTTAAGTTATGCTCACTTGACCGAACCCACCCCAGGATTTAAAGTTGCAGTAAACCCTATAGAGGAGAATTAGTCATGCAGAGAAGAAGAGAATTGCATTGACTTCCATCTGTAAACAGTATGATTGTAAATAGGGTTTACTGCAACTTTTAAATCGTGGGGTGGGTTCGGTCAAGTTGGCATAACTTCAACAATAGTATACTCAGCCGATCGACACAAATGAGGTGTCAAAATACGCGTTAATACACACTGCTTCCAATTATATCCCATCATTTATAATACCATGTATCGTTTGAACTTGACAGACAAATTGCAGGGGTGGTGAGTTACTTTTTGGGTGTGTTTATATACCAAATAATGCATAATATACTCTACTTTGATCAAGATTTTACTCAACAATGTTCATTTTTAATCAACAGTCAGAAAACTTTTTACAGTATAGGGCGTTGGAGGATCCATCGGCTTGTCCATGACTTTGATGCCAATTGCTTAGGAGTCTAAAAGCAAAACTGGTTGATGGGCTTGTGTCATATAAATGTTCATTGGTGCATTAAGAAGAAAAATTAGAGCTTTCATGATTCAGGTTCGTTAGAGAATCCTCATGTATAGGTTACGTGTATTTATTAGATGCGCTATCTTCATAGAAGAAACGTTCACAATTGAAATCACTTTGTCACTTGAAACCACTTTGTCCATTTTTGTGTGCAGGTGCCACAAATGTTACAAAGGTAATAATTTCGTTAGTAATCTCTACCAGGTAAATCATGTCAATATGCAGAAGTAAACTCAGTATTTTCCCAAGAATCTGGATGTTTTCAAAGTACTGGATGATGGGACCAATGAATTAGATCGAGTTTTTTGCTGTGACAAAGAAGGTGCTCAAAGTTAACAAAGTAAACATACAGAAGTAGTTAAGCATGATATAAATTTATATTTCTTTAGTCACCATTGCATCATAATGATTCTTGGAATTTGAAGTCGATAAAAAGTTGCCATTTAAAAGAAAGGATAAATCCAATTATTTACTAATAGCTGTAAATCATGGATCACGTTTGCCTAAATATATCATCAAGAGCTATGAAGCTTCCATAAAAACATGTGTTTTTGCACTTCGCAAAACAACACAATGTCGGATCTCCTGATCGATCTCCTGGGTCGTTGAAACAGAGTCTAGAGTATAGTGTAACCGGAATCCAAGTCGCCAAAGCTTTTCAATTATAGATTTGGTGCGACCTTCAGAATGGGTAGGTCTGGCGTCATCAACTGGTATACCTACTGAGTGAAGGATGATATCTGAATACCATCGAAAATGCAATACATTGTTAGGGAGAGGTATATGCCCTGCATCTAACTCAGTGCGAAGCACAATTAATGTGTCGAAACTGCCATGGATCGTGCAGTCTGTGAAGACCCCACGAAGCTTTTCACGTGGCGGATCATAGTAAGGAGAGATAAGTCGCGGCGGTGGGTTTTGCTCATATATCCGTATTTCAACTTTAACTTCCTTATCTGCACGCAGTGGAATAGCTTCACTCAGTTCCTGAATTTGATAGAAATGCGCTTCTCTTGCCAGCATATCTAACTCCTTGAACCCGTCTGGAAGAACTAGTTTTGAATCACGCAAGAAATTAAGAACGTGTCGAAAAAGTTTACCATCTCTGTCGATTACATAGTTTCCCTGTGCGTCTCTAGCTGACGGTAGCCTGTCACTGAACATAGTTCCAAGCATGGAATTAGGATAGCGGGTAAGAGTCGACCGCGATGTAGTATAGATACGACCACCAACATTTAAACTAATAATCTCATCCATAATTCCCCGTGTGATTTACACTCACACTCTTGTTTAATGAAATTATTTCCTATACTTCAATCAATTGCGCAATTCGACACGATTGGACTATAGACTGTGATCGCAATACTGATAAAATATTACACCTATAAATATAGACAAAACTCTTCTAGATATTAGATAAGGCTTTTCAAACAATTCGTCGGTGAAGTTAGCAAATATTTCCTTACTAATATGGATTTCTTCGCCGTACTCTCGTTAAATTTTATTAATTTCATGTTGAACTCTGTTGGAGGAAAATGTGGTCCTCGCTGTCTGTCTTTATCGTTTTTTTTGACAACATACCAATCGGGTACAATGTAATCTATACCACACACCTACTTGTACCGATATTTTAGTTGAACGCCCTCTGCACAATTAAACGGACAATAGCAACTCTCTGAGATTAGGAAATAATCTTTAAAACACGGGTGCCATCAGATCGATTCTTGCTATATTTCTGGCAAATTTGAAAAGGATTTGCATCCACTTCCAAGGGTCCATATGGGTCCAAATTAGGCTACTTTCTCGGCCTCAAATAGATAATCCATCTGGGCTCCATCTGGGCTTTTATCGGTGGGAATTCACGATGGTCCATAGTGGATTGTTGGGTCGTAGATGGGTGCCTTTCAGTGGAACCCGATATTTTGGATTCAAGATTTTGGAAAGCACTCCATTTTGGGAATTTTACGTTATCTCTGTTTTTTATGACAAGAAGGGCCTATATCAAGGGATAGTTATTATTTTTTTATCAAAGAGCTAGGAATGTCGTTTCGCTTATCTCCGATTATATAACACATGAAAATATTTCTGTTATTTGATTGGTGGATACTACATCACGTGTCATAAAATAGTTAAGACTAGTTCCACAAAATTTCACAGCAGGGAAATAAAGTTCTCATAAAAAGTTATTATTACCCCCATCACGAGAAATAGGTTTTTATGGGAACTTTCCCCCTGCATTGATATATTGCATCGCCCGTGCCTCACGGTGATTGATCTGACCCGATCAGCGACTCGACCTTTGACACTGCATCGATCATATCGTCTGCTTGATATTTGCGTGTTTACATTTCACCGCCGGGCAATTCCCGTTGAATTTTTGACTCAAAATTGAGAACTTTGGGTTTCAGGTGGTTGTTTTAATCGTATTTAATTTTCTCCACCACAGAAGAATTTGAATGTATCTGAGGCCAAATTGACCCCAAAAGGGCCAAAAGGGGTCAAAATTGACGTAAATAAGGTTATTTTTACATAAATTTATTCCAACTTCATTATTAGTATTTCATTTCCCCACTCTATAGCTGCACATTCAAGAATATTT
This sequence comes from Ophioderma brevispina, assembly GCA_023653785.1. Taxonomy (NCBI): domain Eukaryota; kingdom Metazoa; phylum Echinodermata; class Ophiuroidea; order Amphilepidida; family Ophiodermatidae; genus Ophioderma; species Ophioderma brevispina. Next base: position 62,834 of record JAMKCH010085909.1, read on the forward strand.
TGAATGTTGGGATCTAAGATCAAAAGTGACCCAAAATATCATTAAAGGTTAAAAATGATAAGATAATCATTTTTCTTATATACGTTTTAAAACTTCTTAAATGAATGTAAGCCTCCTGGAATGCTGTGTAAAATTAATAAATTAGGCACCTTTTCACTCATAATATCTAAATTATATCTTTAAGTCCTACAATTTCAGAGAATAAATGAGACAAATAGTGCCTTTCTACAGACACCAATATTCTGATCACTTCCGGTAAAATCTGTGGGTGCTGGGGACGAGACTATTAGTGAGCGGGCTATGGATCTTTAATATTTTAGGTCAAAATGGACCCCAAAAGAGTGAAAAATAAAAGTTATAATATGGACAATCATACTGTAAAAGTTTGTTTTGAGAAGCAACAGGAATAGAAGCATGTTCACACTTGTCGTGATACGTTAATTCCTAGGAATTACAATACATCTCTCAGTTAATTTTGACCGATGGTTATTTTAACTCAAATAGCCAGATTTGCTAAATTTTTTGGCAACAGTAGTTGGTTGAACCCATCTGATTGTGAATGGCAATGGTATAGCGCCGCCTATTTTTAAGATCCAGAACTTTAGAGTAATGAGGTCCTGCGAAAAGAGTAATGAGATCCTGCGAAAGTTGTAAATAAACAAATCTGTCCAGTCTCGAACGGGCTTGCTTTGAATTGAAATGAAGCTCGCAATCTGATTGGACAGGTGGATTGCGGTATAATTATGTCCACAAGAGATTTTGAACTTCAGTTTGATTTTGAAATTCATGAAGCACGGATCATTTTATCAAGGGAGCTATAATTTGAAATTTACTGAATCAAAACTGGAATCAACAGTGATGGGACGATTACTAAATATGACGAAAGTTATGCATTAAATGAGCAGAACTAATATAATGTTTGTGAACTGAGTTTGTCTCTCTACCAAGTCTCCTACTTTCAGTAAAAACGATTATTCTTCTTACAACTCCACTCTATGGCAGCTGAAAACCGCATAGATTTGCATTGACGAAACAATTGCCATGTTGATCATCATCGACTCTCGTTTTTCACCATTGATCTTTTTAAATGTAGTTGTCAAAGCCATCAAAACTTTAGTTATTACAACAGTAAGTCACACACAGTACTGATCATATATCCTATAACGTCCCTAGAGGTAAATCTGACAATCACCGCAAAAAGTGATATAGCGGTATTTTGTTGTCAGATCTAGGAGCAATTTCCCACTAAACCAAGGCAGGGGTCCGCTCCGTGATTTTTGTCAGGTGGGTTTTGAAGGTTTAAAGGGACATTAGCGATATAAAAGTGGAGATTGATATTTTGCATTGTGCCGACTAAAGAAAGTCCATCCACTTGGTTCAAGTAATTATATTTTTGTCTCTTCTATTCATATTATATTCAGAAATACTTTATAAATGGTGAACTTACAAGAAATGTTGATTTGTGTCAAGGTGTCAAAGTTTGGTTAACCACCTCTTCTAATTATATAACATTAATTCATATCTTTATGGCTTTTTCCAGCATCTGAAACTCACATTTGCTGTTATTGACCTAATAATGCTACTCATGATTGTATGTACAGACATTGAAAATTGCAAGACATTTTTAGAGTTATCTATATAATTCATTTACACCATCCTCAGACTGCATTCCCTTTACTTTGCAGTTGCTGAAGACAACTGTGTCAAAGATAAAGTTAACCTGCAGTAATTCAGGAATCCCATAATGTTAACTCAGGCAGCACTTCAAATGAGAATAAAGCCAATACTGATAGGATTTTTTTTTTCTGGAATCAGAACATGGGTCGGCTCATGATGAAGCGGATTGGACATGGTGTGTTGTGTAACTACGATTCAATGTTGCAGCAATGTGGTCAAGATATTAACAAGCTCGCTATGGACCTGTGCACTGTTTTATATCTTATAAGTGTGGCAAAGTTGATTAATTTTTATGCTATAAACCCTTTGCAAAGAACAACGAAGTGAACTACCATCTTCCAATATTGACCTACTCCCGGCACACTTGAAACGGGTAAACTATCAGGCTCCCATATGCTTCATGACCACCACCCATACTTAAAAAACCTGTTCTCCAGTGACAATTATGGTCCTGGATTGGAGATAAAAACGGCAGTCTTATTCCCATATGATTTATTCGATCCACATTCAGATGCTGCAATAGCTTTTGAAGAAATGTGGATGCAAACAAACTGCATGATTAGAGATTTGAATAGGTGAATGGATAAGCGGACACAGAAACAGAGTCCGATTATGAACAGCTAAGAACACGGTTCGTAAGGGTTAATTGTTGGAATAAGTTCATGGTGATTGTTCGAAGAAACGGATCAATCAAGTAGTGTGTCGATATACACCCTAGATACCATTATACTCACACTGTAAGAATCATTCCATAAAAAGTGTAAAATATTTATTCCAACATAGAACAAAATCATGTATATCACCATGTTTTTACCTGTTTTATTAGAGCCTAAAAATAATGGGAATTTGGTCACCTTCTGATTTCTACATCCCCCTGTGATATCCACACATATTACCTACCCTTGTGGTCACATTGATTTTTTCTTCTACTCAACCATCTACCCTATGGGCGGGGCTCGGGGTCGAAACTGGAGCCCGTTTTTCAAAGTGTCCCTGACCGCTCAAACCAAGGCCATACGAGGGACACTATTATAACTTTACCAGTACAACTACCTCTACCGGTCGCATATTCGTACTTCCCCAGACTCATCAAGGACGTTTATGAACATTAGGCACACTTGATCATGTGATGTGTTCCATGTAATAGTTAGCAGTTTTTAACGAGAACACTAAAGACTTGAACATATAATATCAGCCATCACAAGTAATAAACAACCTGAGTAGTTTAAGTCTGCTATTATCAATCACTTGATTCGTGGAGTGAATGTTAAAGACTAATTTGAACCTTACGGGGAGGTCGCCCAACCATTTCCTGTTCGTCTTGGTCCAAACCTGTTATACAAACAACAAAGTTGTTGACCTACCTGCACTATAAAAACCTGATGATATTTTAATTTTATTTATTTTTTTTTTTTGACAGAGCACCAATACCATTACTTTTGGGTCCATATAATTGAAAAGCATATGGTCAAACTTGGAGCTGTGTTGTTAAAAAACCTTTTAGGGTAAGGTACACTTATGGCTCATTTCAAGTAACTCATCAGTTGCACTCCTATTGTCAAAGTAATCTAAGAAAACACATACTTTGAATTAAAAAGATAATTTGTGTTAATTGCAACTGTTAATTTTCTATTATAGATAGTCATTTTGATATAATGATATTGTGGGTAAATTGTACAGACCTTTTGGTACTTTTGAGACTCTATTTTCCTCACTAGTGATTTCATTTTCATACTTGTAGAATAAAAGATATAACATTGTTAACAGTTTTGAGGAAAGGTATGTTTTTTTATAATTTGAACCCAAAATAACAAAATTTTTAGAGTGTCAGTTAGTCGCGGTGTACTCAAGTACGTTTTCCATTATTTATCAGACTTGCCCCCAAATTCAGTTAATATGCAAACGCCCTTACTATTGTCCACTCCCTGCCCATTTCTGCCGTCCCAGTCGATGAATCAGGCCTGTTATATTAGAATTCAATTCCGTGATTAAATAAATTAATTTAATATACATTTTCTGAGGTCTTCGCTTTCCCTTCTTAAAACAATAATACGTACACAGACTTTTGTAGCTGGCGAACAAGCTCCTTTGAGGTATCCATTGATGCTCAGTTAGCTGTCCCGGTAATTTATTTTCCTTCCAATCGGCACGAACACGCGTATTTTCGCCTTTAACCAATACAAAAAAAACTAGCGGAGTTGGTGGACACTGTTTCGCGGACCATACCAGCTTCCAGGTCAAAGTTCCTACTTAAGGTGGGTTGTTCCGATTTATGTGTATTGGTGTTCTCTACTTTATATGAAGAGCCTGGCACTTGCAGCATACACCCCCCGTCAAGTACCGTGGGAAACAACTTGCGATTTTGATGGTAGACGGCAAAATGCATGGTTGCAAAGCCCCTATTCAATACTGTGCAATAAAGGGTTAACCAAAAAACTGCGGTTTAGTTTATTCTTGGGAATGACTGGATTCGAGGCTCAAATTTCAGGACACAATAGAAAAATACGGCCTTTCATCATGATATCAAATCGATACTACTAAATCCGGTAAACGGGGGGGGGGGGTCCCAAAGACATCGGAACACGTACGCCCCTTTCATAACCCCGTATTGATAATAAAATTCCTTAAAATTAAAAAGGAAGGGGCGCCCCCACGGAGGAAGTCTTGTTTGTGTGTTTATTGGTTGGGAAATACTTATGTAAGAAGAAACTGTAGACACAATATCAGATTGATTCGTGAAGTTTTTATTGCACTTGCTTAGAAAATGTGTTTGCAATAAGTAATAAAAATTTATGAAATCAAGTACTCTAGTATGAACCATTTAGTTGTTGTGAACCTTATCAGACGTACCTGTAGCATTTATTAAACTTTGTCACCACCTTAGGGTCCCGTCCTGACTACCGACCACAAGGCCCCTTTTGCAACTATACCAGGGCCCTTTTAGTAGTAGCGGCCCCAAAGTCCCAAGGTCTTTCTTCATTTCGAACTATCCAAGACCCCTCCACAACTGTCTGTGAGCCCTTCACAGCTGTCGACCGAGCGTCCTTCCAACTAACACAGATCCCCCCTTCTCATCTACAAAGAGTGGCCCTTTCCCAACTAACCCGGTTCCTCCTTCCAACTACAAACACCAGGGCACATTTCGACATTACCTCCACACCTTACCTTTTTTATCTATATGGACAATTCCAAACTACCCATCCCAACTACCCCTGGTCCCTGTTTGTATTACAATTGAGTCCGTCATGCTCTATATGATATTGGGCAGATGCGCTTGACGGAATATAAATGCAATACCTCATTTGCATACCATGAACCTCTACCAGATTTCCTTCTCACCTCCCAGAGTTACCCCCCCCCCATTCCGCAACTAAACCCCCGCGTGTTCCCTTTCCCAACAACGCCAGGGTTCCACCTTATAACAAGTTGGAATTGCCAATCACCCCTTCCACCACCACCACCCATCCAGTCAGGGTCTCAACAAACAATATATTTTAATTATTTTTTATAAATTGAGGTATAATTTTGTTTTTTTGATCAGTTTCATTTTTTATTATATTGGGTCACTATTTTGTCACATTCTATTTTTTATTTTAGTTGTTTTTAAAAACGTTTTTTCTCTTCGTATTTTCTTTTTTTTAATGTATTTTTTTCATTTTTTAATATTCGGGTCGGGGGTTTTATGTCTTTCAATTCATTTGTATTACTTTTTAGTTTAATATTTTGTCATATTTTGCTCTTTTTAAATGCTTATTTTATTGTTTCATTTAATTTTTGTTCGTATTCGATATTTTTATTATTTTTCTTAATTTCGTTTTTAACGTTTAATTACTTAACGTTGTTCGTATTTATGCTCAAGTTTCATTGTTTATTTATTATTGCTGTTTTTATTTTAATTAGTTTTTTTAATAAACCACCCCACATCTTTCCTGGCAAGCTCTCTTGCTTTCATATTTTATCACGTGTATTTTTGTTATTTTTATTGCATTTTGTTATTATTTTTTCCATTTTCTTGTTTATACTTTTGTTATTAGGCCAATGAATTGTATATTTAGGTTTCCAGTTACCCCCCACCCTGAATTTCATTTTTGTCAAAACTTTCATTATTTTGGTTAAAAGGTCATATTTTTTCGGAAATCTTAAATACAGTCATAACTTTCGCTTCTCATAATATCAGACATGTCGTTCTGATCATTTTAACATAGTTTGTGGCTGAGGGGGGTTTACTTTAGTGGTTAATAATGAAATTTTAGATTTCCCTACCATGCTCCTGATCATACTCTGCGATCGAGCTTAACAATATTCATCTTGAAAATTGTTTTTTTTTTGAAGGAATAATTAATTACTCAAAAGTATCAACTGTTAAAAGTCCTGATGTTAGATATTGAATTAGGTTCAGACCTCTTATACCAATGACGTAAACATTTATATGGAATCTTGAAAATAATGAAGAATGAAATAGTGACCGTCCTTTTTTTCGAACAGTCAAAACGAAACTAACAATCCAAATTCATTGGCCTTAATAAATTTTTGTTTTTATTTTTCATCTGCTTATATTATTTTGAATGTATTTTGGTAATTAATTTTAATTTAATATTGTTTTTCTCTTTTAATTCTTATTTGTTTCGTCTTTTTCGTTTTTATTTGTCTTTTAGCGTTTTCTATTTTTCACCTCATTGTTCAAAATTTTTAATCTTTTGAATTTTTTATTTTGTATTTATTTATATTTAAATTTGATTTTGTTTTGTTTTTCCATTGTACGTTTTGTTTTATTTTATTAGTTTTATCACCTTATCATTAATCTTTTATTATTTAAAGATTTTTTATTATTTAGTTCCTTTGTAATTTAGTACTTTTTATTGGTGTATATTTCATTTAGTTGCATGTTGTTTATTATTTTTTTTACATTTATTTTGTGTTCATAACTTTTTGTTAGTAAGTTAATTGCTTATATTATGTTGCTGTATTTTTAATAATTAATTTTAAAAGTTTAAAAAAAGAAAAATTTTTCTTTTAAAATTTATCTTTATTTGTCTTTTCTTTTTTTATTTTGTAATTTAGAAGCGTTTTCGTTTTTTCACTCATGTTCATTGTTAATTCTTTTTGATTTTTTATTTTGTATTTTATATATGTTTAAATTTATGCTCCTTTTGTTTCCGTTTGGTAATTTTTTTCATTATTATTAGTTTTCACTTTTGGCCTACTTATTCCCAACTTCGTGATTCAATTTAAGCTGTGTAGGTTGTTTAAAAAAAGACAAACGGGGGAAATGGAGAAAACAAAGCAAAACAACGGCACTTCTTTCCTGGTAACACACAGCGCAAACAGAAACAAAAACGAAATAACAACAATGAAAAAAAAAACTTCTTTTGACCCGATTTCAAACCCAGGACCAACGGGGGGAAAATAATGCCGTGCTGAGTACCTTGACCGCTGGCGCTACATATAACCGTGCTATTATAATCGTGTAATCTGCTCAATTTGTAACAAGTTGATGGAAACAACTCGAGGTCACCGAAAATGGAGAACTTCTTCTTATTAAATCTCTGCCGAAAGAAATTATTGTTAGGTTAGGCGAACGAAGAAAGAAAACGCCTGTTTTCGGGCGAGCGGACCTTTCGAGTAGGGTCGGTCGTCGGCGTTTTTTTCTTTTTTTTAATTTTTTTTTTCTTTTCTTGAGCTTCAAAATTGGCCTAAAATAGTCCCCAAAATCTGAAAATCAAGAGAAAAAATGAAAAAGTTTTTTTTTTTTTTTTTTTTTAATTTTTTAGGTTTTTTCTTTTTTTAAATTTGGGCTAAAAACGGGCTGATTTTAATGATTTTGGAAAAACTCTAAAAAAAAAAAATTCTGCAAAACTGGAAAATCAAGGGTCGGGCGTTCGGCCCGTAAAAACATCGTTTTTTATTTTCTGGTCGCCTTAATCGTGTAATCTCGAGCAACTCATATATTTTCCAACATATTTGGAACACCCGCTATGTAAACATATTCGTGATGTAACGTAGAAATCCCCATTTTGGCTACCGTTTCTACGGCGGTCGGAAAGTGTGTAAGTCCTGTGTCACAGCCTGCGAAGATATTATATTAGTACTGAATAACTGTACTGCGCGAGCGATTCACGTTATCAGTCCGGAAAACTAAGGGGGTTCTATGGAGATTTTTGCACAAGGGTCCGTTACTAATGTGTTTTGTTGTTTGAATAATGATCGTATTGGGTCGGACCTATAGAACCTAGCGAGAAATTGAACGGTTTTGTCGGGTACTTTCTTCGCCGGTACTACTTCGGTGGCTCGCAAACACGGAAAAGTAAGGCAACAATCGCTAACGGGCCGCATGCGCTACGTACTTACCTTACCGGAGACCGCCGTAACGGTTCAAAAGCCAAGCTAACTGGTGCGCCCGTCGGCGCCCCCCTAAAAAAAACAAATATTAGAACTGTGGCTATTACTGTGATAAAACATCACACTCGTCGTATAGCATTTTCGTACCGCCATATTGGAAAATTGATTCTATTTATCTTCGCAAATGGTAAACTTTCTGAACAAACCACTACCTTACGATGTTCTTGGATGTCTAGGATCATTTTATAAGCAGGGTCGCCAAGCGAAATCGACGACAAAGCGCTTTTTTCATGCTGTTATGTTTACGTATGCGGGACACTTCGGGACAGGTCAATTCAGCAACAAACCAATTCGGCGACACCAATTCGGAAACAATCCGAATTCGGGCGGCAACATTTTATTGAGGAATCTTTTTGCAACAAGTGTGAGCTCTCGATACGGAAATATTGCTTGTTATTTTCTGTTCTTCTTTTCTTGTGTACAATTTTTGGTGTATTAGTAATTTTTCACAATAGTGTTAGCCTCTTTTACCAGGCGTTTTTTGAATAAAAATACCAGTGAATTCTAAATTTTATACAAAGGGATCCAGACTTACTGCTTGTGATTTTCCCCTCTTTCCTTGTGTACACTTTTTTTGGTGATTGTAGTAATTTTACGAAAGGGATTGTAATCCATTTACCCCTATTAAATCTTAGGGGCTAAATGATGTTTGCTTTGAATGTTATGACAAAATATCGCGAAAATTTTCCCCATTGTTGTTCGAATCGAACCAATATAATTTTGAACTCCCCACAACTCACTGCTATTGGTTCATTCGCAGCTTCCGCTCCTATCCAGACAATTCTCGGTCTTTTTATAGCACACAATTCATAATAATGATATTAAGTCCCCGGGTTAAATGAGGGGGTGCCACCTGGAAAGGAGAAATTCTCATTTGTTTTTCTAGACCGTTTTTCATGGGGAACAAGAATATCTTAGGTAAACAGGCTGTATCCTGAGAACTTCCGTGAGGGCGCTTTTTTTTTTTTAAAACTTTGCCACCAAAATCCCATATAAAGTGTGTATATGGGTTAAAAAAGTATCTATGAGTCATTTTTGAACACGTTTTGGCATTAGTTTTTGATTTAGTTTTATTTTATCAAGACTACTTTGTATTAAAGAATCTATTAAGAGGTCAAATGGGGGGGCCTTTTCAAATTCCGCCAAATCCCATATAAAGTGGTATTTATAGTATGGGTTAAAATAGCAATTATGAGGTGCGGTTGACCACACATTTGCATTAGTTTTGATTAGAATTGAAATTCAAAAAGAATGTACATGTGTAACACATAATCTATAGAGGTCCCGTTAAATGAGGGCGCTTTTCAAAATGGACTCCCAAAGTTCATGTAATATTAACTGTGGGGTCTAACACACGAACATAATTAGTCCAATTTTAAATTAGGTTTGTTCGACATATTTGCACAATCAATCTGTGTTTGCAGAAAAAGAGGCTATGCTGGCTCTCGATATGGGCGCTTTTTCAAAATGGAAAATGGAAAAATAAAAAAAATAAAAAAAATAAAAAAAATAAAAAAAATAAAAAAAATACAAGTTTTATTTATATTACTTTCCTTAATAAGGAAATCTTTGTAATTATTTGAGGATAATTGTCAGTAGTGTTCACATTCCCAATGCCTATTACAATTTTAATTGAAGTGTCATCCTAATAACGGGTTGAACGGGTTGGTGTTTTTCGTTTCACTAAACATGCTAAATGCTGACAGAAATACAACCACATTTTCAATATTATTTTAATCTTTGTCTAAATTCCTCTAAAACTTGTATCTTCGTGTAGGAATTCATTATACATTACAAACTCCCCTAAGACGCTTTTGGGATGTGTTCAAGTGTATTATGATTAAGTTAAAATAATTAAAGAAAAGCAAGCTTAGTAAGCTCTTTGTAGGACAGTAATGCATACGGACCACTCGATCCATACCATGTTTTACCAACTAACAACAAGCAATGTAGGGTTCACTTGATAATGTTAAAAGGAAATATAAAAAACTCACCGAAAAGTCCAGTCCAAAAAGCTTGGAATAATATAACATGTCTATTGGATGAATTGTCAAACATAGTCAACTTGAAGTATCAAACTAAGATTTGATCTCTTGTTTTTGAAACAATATCTAAAAAACACCATTATTCAATATTTGTATGCGAGATTAACAACAACAAAATGACACAAAAAAGAAAGAAGAGAATTCAAAGGGAGTTTTAAGAACAGCTTGTCAACAAAACAACGTCATTTTTATGGTAGAACTTGGAAACATTTCCTGAAATAACAGTGAAAGTTATATACCGTAACTTCTTCTGCCACAAATCTAACAGCTTAACACTCGTCCTACCCAGGGATGCGGTGACTTACCCCCCCCCCCCCCCCCCGTGAACTTTCTCTGGGTGCTAAAAATGCCAAAACCTTTCGTACAAAGCTTCAAGGCAATAATTTTATCACCCTTTCCGTTCATTTTAGTAGAGTGAAACAATGTGAAGGTAACCACCCCCTTAACCAGTGTAGGTGTAGCCGTCAAATTCGACTGAAGTATGGGGGTTATGGTTTTTGTCACCCACAAATCATTTAGGGTACATATTTTAATATCTTCACATTTTGCTCTAAAACGCTATGTTTATGTAAACAGTCAAAATGAATAGCTATCATTTAGAGCACTGTTAACCGCATTAAAATGTCGATATTCCACTATCCCTATTTCTGTGGAAAATGCCCAATTTTGCGACTGGCGCATCTTAAACGACGTCCTTTGCGACGCCCTGCTAGGGATGTTGGTAGTTTATTTTGGTTTCATCAATGTAAAAGGAGACCATAGCTATCTATGATATACAAACATAACTCGGGTGCTTTATAGCAGAATTCCCTGGGTGTAACACCCACCCCCCACCCCTTGATAACCGTGTTCAAAAGGCTTGGTAAGACAAGGGTTCGTGGTTCCTATGCGGGAGGGGCTCTCATGTTTTCTTTTAATATCCTACATAAGAGACAAAATATTTAGATAATTTAAAACGTATTAGTGTTGAAATGTAGTTCTGTATAGGTATGAACAGAAAACACACAAGTTTTGATTATGATTACGCTTCAATTAAAATATTATTGCAATTGTGATATTCATTGTGCAATGTGATCACTATTGATAATCCCGCAAATAATTACGAGTAGTTTCTTAAAGAAATCATATTTAATGCATTTTTTGTTACAAATTGCTTATACATTTTCGTGTCATTATCCAGATTTGGGGCGGGGGCCATTTTGAAAAACGTTCATACTGGAGGGGCCTTTCCTTTGAATCATCACATGGTTTAATATGGAAATGTCCATGACTGCACTCAATAATTGCTGAGCAACTCCTGCCAAAGAATGGTCGTTTCCATCAATAGACCATTGGATGAAGGGATCACAACTCGCTCTGTCAAAAGAGATCACACCAACTTCGTCTAGCCCCCGTGTGACGGGGTACTTTCAACATCCTTCTCACTAGAATAGCTTACCTCTGCTATCAGCCACTAAAGAGTGGAAAGGCCCTCATGGCCCTGACAACATACCAGCAGAGTTCCTGATGCAAGCGGCCCACAATGTCTAGAATGGCTCCATGAGTTCGACACATCGTAGCTTGCCTTACCAACCAGTCCTTCCCCAAGATCTGGAGGAGAGCTACTATCATCGCGCACCTTCCCCAACCCAAACAAGCCTGTCGACAACCCTAAGAACAACCGCCCAATATAACTACTATGTGTCGCCTTCAAACTCCTTGGCATGAATCCTCCCCTGGCCCGGCTGGAGCCCGTCGCAACCACCATCTGCCTGACAACAAGCAGGATTTCGCCGTGGCCGGAGCACGTCCCACAGATCGTAAACTCCACAAATGACATTGAGAAAGCTTTGAAAAGCGGGCCGTACGGCATGGCGTCATCTTGGTGGACCTCACTGCCGCATACGCACCGTGTGGCCCCAGGGGCCTGACACTCAAGCTTCTCAGGACCATACGTATCGTCACCTGTACAATTCATATGTAACATGCTGGCAAACGTAGCTTTATTCTCAGACCAGTGATGGGCGAGTAGTCGTCTGCTTCGTCTGATGAACGGAGTACCACAAGGCTCCTATTCTGTTCAACTTGTATCACTATCAGCGATTTACCTCAACGACAAAATGGCTTGCCGACGATCCTTGCCCCTCCTCCAATCTCGGACAGCAATCAACTGGACAAAAGTAAAAGCACACTTCCACAGACATGGCCCTACTTGCAGCATATCTCAAACCTGGAGACTGAAGCTGTGCGAAGCCAAGACCACCGCTACTGCTTCGCAACCTCAACACCAAAGAGGCTATCGCCAGCTTCAAATAATACCTCAATGAGCGCCTCTGTCATACAATCCGACACCAACTATTTGGGAGTGAAGCTTGACCAACAGCTTACTTACCGGCAACCTCGAGTCCGTATGCCGCCACGGTATGCTCGAGGAATAATCTCCTGTGCCGACTTGCTGGATCTTCATGTGGTGCCACCCAACGACCCTAACGCACCACTGCCTTGGCTCTGGTCACAGCACTGCTGATATGCCGGCCCCAGCATGGTGCAACACTTCTCACACAAAGAAGCTGGACACAGTACTCATGAGACCTTGAGAGAATCACTGGCTGCAATCCGTCCTCTCACCTGAATTCCTACCAGTGCTTCAGGCATTGCACTGCAGTACTTTCGGAGAGACCACCACACACACAAACTAGTGACTAAGGCCCTGCTGGACACAAACAAGCACCGGCTGCATACACTGTCAAGATCACACCAACTCGGTAGACAGACAGAGACTGCGCTTTCGGCCGACCTTTCTGAAAATGAAAAATTTTTACAAATTTTCTAAAAAAAATTTGCCAAAATTGATAAATTTGGGCTAAAACAGGCTGATTTTACATGATTTTTGGAAAAACTAAAAAAAAAAAATTCTGCAAAACTGAAAAATCAGGGTCGGTCGGGCCCGTAAAACAGCGTTTTTTATTTTCGTCGCCTTATCGGGTAATCTCGAGCAACTCATATATTTTCCACCATATTTGGAACACCCGCTATGTAACATATATCGTGATGTAACGTAGAAATCCCCAATTTGGCTACAGTTTCCTACGGCGGTCCGGAAAGTGTGTAGTCTGTGTCACAGACTGCGAAAGATATTATATTAGTACTGCGCGAGCGATTAACGTTATCTCCGGAAAACGAAGGGGTTCTATGGAGATTTTTGCATCAGAGGGTCCGTTACTATGTTTTGTTTTGAATATGTATCGTAATTGGGTCTGAACCTATAGAACCTAGCGAGAAAATTGAACGTTTTTGTCGGGTACTTCGCCGGTACTTCGGTGCTCGCAAACACGGAAAAGTAAGGCACACAATCGCTACGGGCCGCATCCCTTACGTACTTACCGGACCGCCGTAACGGTTTCCAAAGCCAAGCTAATAGGTGCGCCCGTCGGCGCCCCTAAAAACAAATATTAGAACTGTGCAATATTACTGTGATAAAAACATCACACTCGTCGTAGCAGTTCATACCGCCATATTGGAAAATTGATTCTATTTTATCTTAGCAAATGGTCAACTTTTGACAAAACACATACCTGACGATTTTCTTGGATGTCCTTAGACATTTATAACCGAGGGGGTCAGGGGCCAAGCGAAATCGACGACAAAGTACTTTTTCATGCTGTTATGTTTACGTATGCGGGACACTTCGGTGACAGGTCAATTCAGCAACAAACCAATTCGGCGACACCAATTCGGCAACAATCCAATTCGGCGGCAACATTTTATATGAGGAATCTTTTGCACGTGTGAGCTCGCGATACGGAAATATTGCTTGTTATTTTCTGTTCGTCTTTTCTTGTGTACAATTTTGGTGTATTATAGTAATTTTTCACAATAGTGTTAGCCTCTTTTACCAGTCGTTTTTGTAATAAAAAATACCAGTGAATTCTAAATTTTGATACCAAAGGGATACAGACTTACTGCTTGTGATGTTCCTCTTTCCTTGTGTACAATTTTGGTGTATTGTAGTAATTTTACGAAAGGGATTTTAATCATTTACCCTATTAAATCTTAGGGCTAAATGATGTTTTGCTTGGATGTTATGAGCAAAATCTGCGAAAATGTGCCCCATTTTGTTCGACCAATATGAATTTTGAACTCCCACAACCTCACATGCTATTGGTTCATTCGCAGCTTCCGAGACATTCTCGGTCTTGTTTGTATAGCACACAATTCAATTAATGATATTAGTCCGGGTTAAAATTGAGGGAGGTGCCACCTGGAGAAGGAGAAATTCTCATTTGGTTTTTCTAGACCAGTTTTTCATGGGGAACAAGAATATCTGAGGTAAACAGGCTGTATCCTGAGAACTTTCCCGTGAGGGCGCTTTTTTTTCAAAAAAAATTGCCGCCAAAATCCCATATAAAGTGTATTTATATATGGGTTAAAATAGCAATTATGAGGTGCGGTTGACCACATTTTGCATTAGTTTTGATTAGTTATTTATAAAGAAACTACTACATTTGTATTAAAGAATCTATTAAGAGGTCCAAATGAGGGCGCTTTTCAAAATGGCCGCCAAAATCCCATATAAAGTGTATTTATATATGGGTTAAAATAGCAATTATGAGGTGCGGTTGACCACATTTTGCATTAGTTTTGATTAGAATTATTCAAAAAGAAGGTACATGTGTAACACATAATCTATAGAGGTCCCGTTAAATGAGGGCGCTTTTCAAAATGGACTCCAAATTCCAATGTAATATTATCTGTGGGTCTAACAAACGAAGCAGATTAGTCCAGATTTAAATTAGGTTTTGTTCACATATTTGCAACAACAAATCATGTGTTTGACAGAAAAAGAAGGCTATGCTGGCTCTCGATATGGGCGCTTTTCAAAATGGCCGCCAAAATCTAATGACATGAAAGTGTATCAGCAAGTGTGTAACCAAAATACATTTAAATATTTATATTACTTTCCTTTAATAAGGAAATCTTTGTAATTATTTGAGGATTAATTGTCAGTAGTGTTCACATTCCCAATGCCTATTACAATTTTAATTGAAGGTCATCATAATAACGGGTTGAACGGGTTGGTGTTTTCTGTTCACTAAACATGCTAAATGCTGACAGAAATACAAACCACATTTTCAATATTATTTAATACTTGTCTAAATTCTCTAAATAATTTGTATCTTCGTGTAGGATATTCAATTATACATTACAAACTCCCCTTAAGCTGTTTGGATTTGTGCAAGTGTATTATGATTAAGTGATAAATAATTAAAGAAAAAGCAAGCTTAGTAAGCTCTTTGTAGGACAGTAATGCATACGGACCACTCGATCCATACCATGTTTTACCAACTACAGCAAATGTAGGGTTATTGATAATGTAAAAGGAAATAAATAAAAACTCACCGAAAAAGTCCAGTCAAAAAAAGCCTGGAATAATATAACATGTCTTATTGGATGAATTGTCAAACATAGTCAAACTTGAAATCAAACTAAGATTTGATCTCTTGTTTTGAAACAATATCTAAAACAACATTATTCAATATTTGTATGCGAGGATTTAACAACAACAAAAGGAACAAAAAAAAGAAAAGATACAGATGCATCGTAATTTATATAGTTTTAAAGAAGGTAAAAAAGCAGCCCATTGGCCCCTATCTAACATTTTTGCATGTTAAAGAAACAAAAATTCCAGATAAAAATATCAAATGGTCCATGCTTATCCCACACTTAAGTTACAACTTTATAATAATAATTAGTTGATTTAAGTACATATAATACACTATAATGTTAGGTTTTTAACTATTTTAAAGCGGCTGTATTGGCTTCCATCTTGAATAGGACATTCTGCTTACAGAGAAATGGCCAATAAGGGTATAGTGATCAAATACATTTATCCTCATAAATGTAATATAAAATATGCATATGACACTGGAATGAAGCCTCTAAATTGC
Source organism: Ophioderma brevispina (assembly GCA_023653785.1). Lineage (NCBI taxonomy): Eukaryota > Metazoa > Echinodermata > Ophiuroidea > Amphilepidida > Ophiodermatidae > Ophioderma > Ophioderma brevispina. Next base: position 78,882 of record JAMKCH010085909.1, read on the forward strand.
AAAAATGTGCAAATACTTGACGTGTCCGAATGCGTGTAAATGCATTTCTAGAGGTGTTAAGTAACACTATGCAGAGTATGATCAATTGTAACATATTTTGAACACCTGCAGAACATGTTTTAGGTGTCAGTATTTATTCATTACATAAATAGGTTATAATGAGGAGTTAAGTCTCTTTTAATGATTCGACGCATATTTGACTTTTGAGCAGCCATATTTGGATTTTTGTGCAATGAATGATAAATTAACTTTACCAAAACTTCCTGGCGTGCTTAAAACACCGGATCACCGCGATATTTGTCTGTATCGGAACACTGTAGGGATTGTTAGCGATTTTGGACATGGTCGCTGCCATATTGGATTTTCAAAAAGTGCCACTGCCACAAATTTTGCACATCCCTCCCCAAATTATTGGCTTAGTTCCTAATAAACTACAATCTATCAATAGAAAACGTCTGTACTCCATTTCCATCCTTAAGAAGGTAGAGGGGGGGGGGGCAGACGGCTAGTGGACAAGAAAGGGAGAGAAGAATTGTTGCTGAGGGTTGTCCGGAGGGGGGGATGGGGGAAAGTGGAAAATAGTGGGAAAAGGAGGCTAGGGGAATCGGCAAAAAAAATAAAGTCAAAGGGGAGTTGGGGGAAGAGGAAGGGTAGGTAAGATGAGGTTGATGAGAGAAGAAGAATGGCTGCATAGAGAGTACAGGCAGGCGGGAGCGGACTCAAATTGGGAAAGGAGGAAGAATGAAGGGGGAGGGAGATTGGGCGACAATTGACGAGCAATGAAACAGAAGTAGAGCGGAAACTAGTAGGAGGTAGAGCTGAGGGAAGGGGGTGCACGAAATTGGGTAGGTGAGGGGGGGGGTTAGAGTGGGGAAAAAGAGGAGGAATTGAATGAGTCAAGAGTGGCAGGGAGCAAGAGGGCAAGATATGGGGAAGATGGACAAGGTGGGGGGAGTATGGGGTAGGAAAAGGAGTGGTGGACAAGGAGAGGGAGAGGCATAAGATGAAGAGAGGGGTGATTAAGAATTTACGAGAAAGGGTGTTGTCAAAGAGAAAGAAGGGGACATGAATAAATAAAAGAAGAGCCACGGTAAGAGGGAAGGAACGAGCGTGCAGCATACAAAAAGAAGGAACACAAAAAGGAGGGGATCGAAGTAAAAATGATTGGGGGGGGGGAAAGGATGTGGGCGGAAGAAAGTGGGCAGCGGGGTGAGAGGGGTTGAAAAACGAAAGCGAAAAGGGTATGAGGGAGGAGTACGAATAAAGGTACGGAAATGGAGGAAGAGAGGAGAAGGAGGGGGGGGGGAGTAGTAAACGGAGAAAAAACAGAGTTGGGGGGGGGGGTAGGGGGGGCTAGGATGGGAGAGCGTTTGGACGAGGGAGGAGTGGAAAGTATAGAAGGCAATCTAAGATTGTCGTTAAGGGAGACGTGAAGGAAATGGAGAAGAATAAGGAGGAGAAGGAGGAGGGGAGGAACAAAACGGAGCTACGGAATGGGAAGGAAAGATAGGGAGAGTGAGGTCGGAAGAGGGGCGAAACAAGCAAATAAATGGAGGAGGTTAAGGTAATATGAGTGGAAGGCCCCATGCGACGAGCATGAGGGCCAAGACCGAACTACAAAAACCAACCACCACCGACACACTCCCAAGCAAGGACCAGGGCACAAACAACCACATCAGCCACAAAGAGCCGGCAGGCGAAACAAGAGAGGGGAATGAAAGGGGGAAAAAAAGGAAAAATGAAGACGAGATGGGAGGAAGGCGAGGAAGAAAGATCGGGGGGCGACGAATGGAGGGCAAAGAGAATTAGGGCGGAGTGAGGACGGGTAATAAGGTGGGGGGGGGGAAGAGTATAAGTGGGAGGTGGTGGTAGCATGGGGAAGGGAGCCGACGGAAGGGTGTAGAGGGCAGGGACCGCTGGTAGAGCGGCGAAGATTGGCGTAGAGGGACAATCAACCGAGACGAGGAGTAGGTGTGGGGCGTAGCTTGGGGGAAGAGGGGCGGTGGGAAGGGTAATAGGATAGAGAGAAGACAAAGAGCGGGGGAGAGGATAAGTAAATGGAGGAGGGTAGGATCGAGAATGGACGGGGAGGGAGGTTAAAACCAAGAGAACCACCTGCTGTGGGCCTAAACTTCCACCTGATACTACTCCTCACTTTTAACTCGCGGACTATTATGGGAAGCTCAAAATTTGTTTGGTTTGTTTGGAACGTTCAGAGACCAACCACGCTTTTTCGAAACTTAAATTTTCCCCCCAAAAATATTTTTATTCTTTCTTTTTAACCCCAATTCCCGTTCACATCATATTAGACCACTTAGATATGTATTGACATTCCGCAACAATTATACATGAGGTATTTCTACTTCAAATCAGGAATTTTCCAGAGCGTTTTCCCATTATTGAGGTCACAGCGATGGTATTGCCTTCTCGTGTACGTGTGCAAGGAACTAACGCATGTTGGCGTGATATGCAGTACCCGAAACATTTTGCCAAATTTTCACTCTAAAAATCCCTAATTTTGGTCAAAATTATAAATATAATTATATAAACTCTAAAATGGACATACTCTGGATTCTGACACTTTTTCTAAACTGTCTTATGTGTTATTTTAAGTTTACTAACTCAACCCACTCTTTCGGTGAGAAAATGGGCCTCAAGTACCAAACCGTTTGGCAAAATGTTGCCCCAATATATTTGTTTGTTTATATTGTTATGACGTCTCATGTAACGCTAAGGTCCGAAATAACCTTTTCAAACACAAATAAATGAGCCTTGTGCACAAGTGATCTGAATTTTATATAATCTACCATATTTTGTGTGATTTTTTAATTGGTGCAAAAAATAAAAAAAATAAAAAAAATAAAAAAAATACACTCAATATTTAAGATTACATGTATACTTAATTGTAACAAGACTGTCCATTAATCTCCACAGAAGTGTTGCAGTTCAACGATAACATGTCCTCACAGCGAAGACTTCAAATGACAGCGCACAAGTCCATACAAAACTCCTCAGGTTTATATTCAAGGGAATCTTCTCAGTCCTGAAGGTAATCTTGTCCAGGAGTTCAAGACTACAAGGTTAATTACTCCCTCGACGATAATACATCCACAGTATCATCCAAGATAAGCACCACGATTTCTATCTGTCCACATTTTTGAATCTGTTGATTCCCAGCACTTTCGGCTTCAAAGATGACAGTAGACTATTACAGCATCTCTGGCTCCTGGATTAAAATAAATAAATCCTGGCACTTTACAGGTCCGCTCCTCAAGGATAGTAAAGCTATCTATCTTCTAGCTACTTGTTTATACTAGTGATGCGGCAGAGAGTCCTTCCAGTGAGTAGTTAAATACTACACAGATAGATTGCCCCTTTCTAACACTAATCATTACATCATCCGCATGCATACACATGGACCTTTCATCTGGCTGACCAATTGATCAACATAAATTCCATCACCTGAATCACATCACTTTCCATATATAACTTTGTGGGGAAATTCCCTGATCTTACCATGTTTTTGCTCAAATACAGCTAACAAGTTGGCTCAGTTTCTAGTTTACATTTTGGGAATTCTCCACTTCCCTTATTGTGCAACCTAACAGTGGCACGCATGCAAACAACTCTAGGGATATTCCCCTTTCTCTATTTATAGATAACAAAGTGCTTTTCCCGTGAGAATCTTTTCTCAAATAAAATTGAGAAAATAATATTTTTAAAAGTTTAATCCGAAAAATGGAGGCCATATAACATCCTCCCCTTAAAAACGAAATTTTGTAATGAAATGAAATTTTTCACAATTTGGCTTTATACCTTTAACCATTTTGTGGTTATTTAATACATTTTACACATTGCCAATTCCTACCTTTTTATGTATATGTTCTTTCATTGCTGCCTTCAGTCTATATTACATAAGGTTGAAATACTAAATTTCTGACGCAAAAAGTTAGGCAGCTCTGGACAATGCATCTGCCAAGACATTCTTTTCCTTTGATATGTCTTATCTCAATTGTAGTCTTGTAGAGTTTAAACTCCAGCAGGTTAAATTCTTGTCAGTTGGAGTTTTTAATTTATCCACAAAAATTCATCAAAATACAATTCCTAATAAGTATTGGGTACATTGTCCCCCCAATATGGCATCAAAGTGCAGTTTGACTGATCTGATTTTCCAATCTCATTTCTACTTGGTTCACTCAGATGCTGCAATTTGGTTTGCTCTGAAACTGCCGAAATCAATTTCATGGTTTATGACATGTATTTCACTGGGTACATCAGGAAATATGTTTTTCCACTCATGAATGAACTCTTTCAATTCACCTTGCTGACTCTTTGGGAGATGCCTAGTTGGTTGTCTAAATTGTAGCAAGTATGTCAGAAGTTTGCAATTGACACCATAATCATTTTCTGTGTTTACAGTGTCTGATTTTGTTCAGTTTTTCTGACTCCTGTGGATTCATTTGTACACTCCATCACTAACTCTGGATGACATCACACATGCAGGTTTTATGTCATCATCTCTTCATTATACTCTTTATTTATGTGACTCATTGTCGACTTTTACGTCTACCTTGTATTTTGATCACATAGTCAAGGTCTCCCACTATGTTCTCAATCCATAGGTCGGCAGAATACTTGCTTGCCAAAGGATGCCCTTGTATTTGAAAAAGTGCCAGAACTTTGGTCAACCTGTTTCGAATACTCGGTTCCTGACACCTCCCCCCCCCTCCCCCCCCCCCCCCCCCCCCCCCCTCTTTGTCAATACCATTTTTTCATTTTTGCCTGACTTGTTTGAGATGTTGTTTGGCAATTTCAGTGGCCCTTTGGAGCGTAATGTCCTGAATTTTAGACACATAGTCTAACAAATTCACATCAGGCATTTTCACATAACCACTTTTCTTTCAGTAGTTTCAATGTTCCCCTAACGTTTGTACCAAACACCAACTCAAATGGACTAAATCCTAATTATTCTTGTACAGCCCCGCCCTGGTAACAAATAACAGGAGATGAACTCCTCATCCCAATCCCTCTCAATTCAAAACAAGAGGGTTGTGATCATTGTTTTCAATGTGTGGTGGTACCTTTCTAGGCCCCTGGGATTCTGGGTGTTATGCTGAAGAACTGTACTGTGAAATTCCCAACTGTCCATGACTTGTTGGAATAAACCTGACATGAAATTTGATCTTTGATCAGACGAATTGATTTTGGAAGGCCTACTCAGGGAAAAACTTTTGTACACAATCTGAGCTTTCACTATACGCTGTGAACAAACTAATATTTCTCAAGGGTATAGCCTCAGGATCTTGTTGAAGTCACACATGATGTTCATTATAATACTGATTTCTCTAGACTTGGTCTTTGGAAGTGGTCCGACGTAATCTATTAAGACCCTACTATGGCCTCATCAATGCTGGTATTGGTTTGCAAGTGAGGCAGTAGGAGTTTTCTGATTGGGCTTGCCCACCATTTGACATGTGTGACAAGTCTTCCAATACTCAGACACATCTTTTTGAGGTAGGCCACCAAAAAGATCCTAATTCGTCATGTTTTTTCTCACACCTAAGTGCCGGCCATGGGACTATCGTGGGCTTGCCTATCACTTCCCTATTGGATACCCTTTGGGACTACAATTGATGCCGACCTTTCCATTCCTCATCTACAAGTGCAACGTTTGCCGCATTTTCTACATGAATCACCATTTTTGCTTGTAGAAACTACAGGAATTTTGCTCGGCTTCCTGTTGCGACAATGCCCCTCTCACCTATTTCCTAAGTGCTGGGTCGTTGTGCTGCTCATTTACCAGCTTGTCATGGCTTAAAGGTCTCCCTTTAAAGTCCCTAACTCGATCATGCTCTGCGGCTGGATTTTCATTGGTTACCAGCTTGTCACTTTGTTTGTGCTCAGGTGCTGGCTTTCACTAACAGGGATTTAGTCTCCCCCGGCAAGAGGGAAGATGACCTCCACATTCCTCTAAATTTGAGAGACAGTATCCTCTACATTTGGGACCAAGTCTCCTCGACGCTCTTCCTATTGTGTTAGTATTTTGACTGCATCACCTGCTCACTGTTTTCCTGTGAGGCCTTTTCTGGTCATGACCTAGTTACGCACATGCTGGAAAATTTCTGTTTTCCTCATCAAATTTATCCACAGTACAGGGCACCTGGGAAACTATCGGATCGTGGGAGTACTTTCCCCCTGCCAACATTCCCTACCAAGGATACCCCTTTAACTGGGAGTTCTTCTCTAACACCACATTTGACAGTTCCAGAAACCAAGTCTGATTTCAAATTCATTTTGTAAGAGGGACACTAATACAATCATACCTATCCCCTGAATCATGCACTATTCCTGTGGAACTCTCAATATCAAATGGAAGTGCATTTCCAATATCATGACTGCGCGCAGCACGTGCCCTCATGATTCCTAATGGTTTTGGATCTAAACTAATCACCTGAAAGTGACACAAATCCCTCCAAACAAAAGGCCTTAAAGTCATCCCTTACTTTTTCTGTAGATCAAGCCCTTTTTGTGGGATTTCTTGTTTTATGAACAGAAGAATGAACTTTTGACCGCAAAGTAACTGCACAACCTATTGGTTTTGACCACTTTTGGCTTTCTCCCTTTTGGGTTGATAGCCATGTATCTTCCCAACACCGTGACCTTGTAGTCCTGCCTCTTACAGGATTGCAGTGAACTTGATTTGGGTCCCATCCCATGTTTTTTGATTAGCACCATTAGTTTCTTTTACTCCCTTTTTCATGGGACCCTGACTGGGAGTTCCCCTCCTGAGTGCTCCATGAGACGGCTTTGTGTGAACCCGACTTATTGTGTACTTGTTGTACCTAGTAAATCTTGGCTAGGCCTCCCTAGTCTGACTTAATTTGTGTGTCAATGCATAATCATCGGCCTTACGGCTGCTTCACGCAAACTGTCCAATTTTGTTTTCATCCAGATGTGTTTTGATCTCTGGATGTAGACACTGTTTTGAACTCTTCAACTAACCTCAACTCCCTAATTTGACAAAAGTTTCCCGACTTCTTTTGAGAGTAGCCAGCGATCAAACATTTGTTCCTTTACACCGGGCAAATTCAACATGTTGTCTGGTCATCCTTTTCTGACAAGACCTGAATTTTTTGTCTATATGCCCTGGCACCATTCATATGCTTTGATCACTGCCTGCTTACCTCATCATAATCAACTACATCTGTCTAATTAACATGGCCGAATACTATTTCCGGGCTTTACCAATGACACTGACTGTAGTAACAAGGTCGCAAGATTCCTTGGGGCCTTTAAGCTATAGCAATTTCTCAAAGTGGTAAAGTATTTCTTAGATACCAATCAGTACGCGCTCGACTCCAGTGTATTGTGCTCATTCATGTGTATAGGCGTGCGTTCGAGCACCTGTGAGATTCAGCTCTCTTGTAATTTCCCCGGGACTAAGAAATTAACCGCTTGTTGTCTCGATTTACCATGCGATATTTGGGGAGCTGGTCCCGCCTGCGATGGTTTATATCGATGTATGTTTGCTGATACGGGAAAGCCTGATCCGATCTGCTGCATCCCTATGAATGATGCTAATGGTTTATGGTATGTTGGCCACAGTGATCAGCGGCCATTTGTGAAGCGCTTAGAGGCCCAATAGCCATAAGGCGCTATATAAATCTCTGCTATTATTCTTATTATTAGATTTGTCTACTTCTTGTTCCTGAATTTTGGAACCAGGCGACTATTTTTCGCCGCATCAAAACCAAGTTGCTTGGAAGAGTCGACGAGCTACCTTGTGTTTCCATTTTTCTAACTCTACCTGAGCTTTCAAGCTCTTTCTTTTCATATCCATTTGCGTTTGCAATTCCATCCATCTCTTTTTGTCTCATTTCATTTTGCATTGTCCCCATTTCCAATTCCCTTTTCCTTGTTGGCATCTTCAATTTCTCTTTTTCTAATTCAATTTCCTATTTCTTGTTGTCCATCTCCTCTTTTTTTCAACTCGATTCTAAGTCCTTTTGATCTCAGTCTTTCAATTGAAGGTGCATCACCAGTGCCTGTTCCCAGAACCTTTGATCTTTTTCACCATGAGGCACTATCCCAAACATCTTCCTGGACACATTTTTCAATCAAATTATTTGTGATGACTTTTTTCATCATAGCATGTTTTGCCTCAGTCTAAATGCGTGCTATTTTCATTAACTCAGCTTTCTCAGCTCATCAAACTTCTCTCTAGTTATTTGCCCTATGAGCACTTCTGGATCAAACTCAATTGTAATTCTACGCTACAACACAATATACTAACTGAACCAAACTACAATGGTAGTACATGTCATACACACAAAATGTTGTATGCAAACTGTGCACAATGTTTACAATAGTAATCACAATTTTAATGTGTAAATTTCTGAAACATAGGCTCAAATTTATCTCAATTTCAATTCCCAAGACGAGCCCCAATTCTGTTTGACGTCTCATGTACGTCCTAAGGTCCAGAAACCTTTCAAACACAAATAAAGGAGGCCTTGTCACAAGTGATGCTGAGTTTATCTAATATAACAGATTTTTTAATGAGTGTAATTGGTTCAAGAATTATTGTATTCCACAAACAACTTTACAAAATTACACTCATATTTAAGATTACTGTAATACTTAATTGTAAACAAGAATGTCCATTATCTCCACAAGAAGTGTAGCAGTTCAACGATGATATGTCCCACAAGCGAAGATCAAAATGACAGCGCACAAGTTTACATACAAAACTCCTGCAGGTATATAATTCCAAAGGGAATCTTCTCAGTACTGAAAGGTAATCTTGTCCAGCAGTTCCAATACGACAAGGTTAAATTAGTCCCTCGACGATAATAAATCCACATTATATCAGGCCAAGATAATCACCAGGGGGGAATTCTATCTGTCGCCAATTTGGATCCCTATTTTGATTTCTCCAGCACTTTCGGCTTCCAAAGATGACAGTAGAATAATTACAGCATCTGCTCACATGGAATTAAAATATAATAAATCCTGGCACTGTTAACATGTCTCTCCTCAGGCAGAGTAAAACTAGCTAACTCTTCCTATGCTACTTGTTTATACTATTGATCTGGCAGAGAGTCTTCCAGTGATAGTAATTAACTACTCACAGATAGATTCCCCTTTCTAACATAATCATTACATCATCCTCATGCATAAACATGACTTGCACCTGGCCCCCTGACCAATTGAAGAACATAAATTTCCTCACCTGAATCAATCACTTTCCATCTATAACTTTGTGGGAATTCCCTGATCTTACAATGTTTTGCTCAAATTAAAGCATAAACAAGTTAAATCAGTTACTAAGTTTAGATCTTGGGGGATTCCCCAGCTTCCTTATTGTAACAATCCTAACAGGTGCACCTATCGCAAAAACAACTCTAGGGATATTCCCCTTTCCTATTTTATAGTAAACAAGTGCTTTTCCGTGAGAAATCTTTCTCAAATAAAATTGAGAAAATAATATGTTTTAAAGTTTAATCAGAAAAATGGAGGCCATATAACATATTAAAATTGCTATAAATAGAAATAACATTTTGCAATTTTTAAGACATTTTTTTTTTTCAAAGTATTGTGCAATCGGGTAAGTAATTTGAAATTATGGCCATAGTGCTACCACTACCCCTAAAAAAGTTGGACAAAATAGCTCGTGTAACATATACCACAGAAAACATAACAGTCGTCCTCAAACATTTTTTTTCGTCCTCAAACATTTCCTCATATCAGGTTTCTCCAAAATATCCCAAAACATTTTGCTTGGCGAAGACCTCATCAATATTTTGTTGTTCTTTGTATTTTTAATAGGACGTAGTGGAAGAGATGCGGAAGTGACACCTGTAAGTTTAATTCGCCAATGTTGCCAATCCAAGTTCCTTACCCTCGTCTTTACCAGGAGTGCATGGTTTGGGTGTATAATATATAATAGGGCTGTTTTGATATTATAGTGTATCGGTGCGCATGGCTACAGATGTTGCATAGCTCTGTAGCCATGAGCTGCCATGGCGCGTATGTTCAAGGGTCTTATGTTTGATAGAGATTACTTTTGCAGGGGGAATTTCTGGAGTTTTGAGCTTGCACAGGTAACTTTACAGAAGCATGATTGATTGAACTTCAGATTTTTTTCTTAATTTATCATTATATTACTAAGATCTTTTGAACAAGTTGAAGCGATGATTTCGTAATGTCCTGGGACCGAGACTGCCATAGTAAATGCTTTAGCAGTTTCACAAATTACCGTTTGGAAATCCCCTATGCCAAAATCGAGTCAGATCGTGTCCCACCCTCCCTGTACAGAACCACATGTAAGTCTCACATCTTGATCGAGTTACGCTGTGACAACAGAGATACAGAATACTTGCTGCTTTTCCGTATTGTATTATAAACGGTAACGAGATGGAATTGTTGGTGTCACGTGTCAGGTACCAGGTTACGTGTCAGGTATCTGATATCTGTTTGCTCTTCGGGGCACCGATATATATAAATCCGACTATGTTAAATCAAGGTCTTACATGACCCTCGCCCAAAGTGCTATTATTTTTTTCCAATTTTTGACACAATTTGCACACTTTAATCAGTACAAAATTTACCTTTTCCCTACTGGATTCAAAAACCGACGTACGATGGCGATAATCGTGTTTTTTTTTTCCATGTAGGGATACGACGTCATTTTTACCTGAATGGGTCCCCGAAGCAAAATAATAACCAATCAATTCCGTGACGTCATCAAATCTTTATTTTTTCCAAAAATTGGCTGTTTATTCCCATAATAAAATTCCTTTTTTGAGATTCAACATCTGGTATCTTGTTTCTTTAATAATTAATATTCAATTGTCCCGCATGAATGTGAAAAGATGGTCCTAAGTCTACAAACTGAAAACGAAGTCAGCCGGCTAAATACCCTTACCGAGGACTGAATGAGCCGACGGATCCCCCCCCCCCGTGTTATTTATAGCAAGCTTACAGCCACTTGCGCTCGGCTTCGGGGGGTTTTATGCTTCAAGCTTTTTTTTGTAACACGTATTACCAGGTGGGTGGATTTTAACCCCCTCGAGAATTCTTTATAAGGCACCCGAGTCTTATTATTTTGAATACCAATGGATATCTATGGTCTCCTCTTTTTCCATACCAGTATGGCGTCACAATGAACGTATAAGGTCCTCGATCCGTCCAAATTGGGATTTTCCATAGAAAATAGGCGAAATCCGATTTTGCGCTTAAAAAAGGTCGGAAATCGGATTTTCATCCGGTTTTTCAGCTATAAATGATTGCATTGACTAGTTTTTACATAAATGTAGAGTTTTTATGCATACTGGTGCATAATAATTTCATAATGTACTCATAAAAATCTTGGGTGGGCAACCACCCTCCGTAACCCTTCGACCTTTTGCGACGGCATACCCTAACACGGGTGAGGTGCACCTGCACATTTTTTTTTCGCTAAAATGACCAGAAAGGAGACAAAATTTTAATCCCCGAAGTATTTTACGAAAGCTTTTGGCATTTTAGTCCACCTGAGCAAGTTCACCAAAGTCCCCCCCCCTGGTAAGACGGGTTGATTGTGGCTTTTCTCTGTGATCCCAAATCACAAAGAAACGAGAAGGCAGGAAAAGAAGTTAAGAAAAATAAAGAGGAAAGAAAAAGAGTAGAAAAGTACATCAAGTCGCCTTTGATAGTTGGAACTATTAATAATTTTAAGCTTCTTGCCTCGGACCTGTACACATAACAAATTTGAATTTGTGCCGACAAAATATTTATCCAAACAGTATTCCCCCTCAAATAAAGTAACCCAAATTACACTAAAGCGATACCTTTCCGACGAAGTGTTTTTGAAAATGATACACTACACTAATAACCTTACATTTTAACGACCAAAAACTCACAAAAATTACTTAAGGTGACCCCCGCACAGTGTATCATCAAGAAGCATTCAATCAAAATGACTCAATAAACGGTCGTGCTGAAGAAAGATCATTCTTTTAATGCATGACATCAAGATATCTGCCTCGGCTTAATTTGTTTGTTTCCGTTTTGAATGATAGAAGTCTTGTCTCCAACACATATTCTCTGGGCGCCTAAGACCATGTTAAAGGCGCATACAGAAAAGATGAGCTCATTGTGTCACTGAACCGCGCCTGAGTATTTTAAATAAAAACCATAAAATGCACCTTTACTACTCTATCCCATCATCGATCTGGTTTTTTTTTTAATTTAAAAGCAAAATTTTGTACATTAAAAGTAATTTTTCCTTTTTTAAAAACACCACCAAGTGCATTGCCAGTAATACGCACAATGGAAAAAAATTGATTTCACAGGTTTCTACACTTTCTAAACACGTTCACGCACGAAACACTTCTTTCGTATACATTACAAATAAAGCGCTGATCCCTATCTGCTGCATCGCTTTGAAATGATGCTAAATGGTTTATGGTATCGTTTGGCCACAGTGGTCAGCGGCCATTTGTGAAAGCGCTTAGAGGCCATAGCATAAGGCGCTATATAATCTCTGCTATTATTCTTATTATTATTATTTTGTCTACTTCTTGTTCGTTCCTGAAATTTTGGAAACCAGGCGAATAATTTTTCAACGCATCAAAACCAGAGGGCTGGAAGAGTCCTGAGCTAGCCTGTTGTTTTCAATTTTACTAACTCACTGAGCTTCAACTCTTTCTTTTTCATATCCAATTTGCTGTTGTAATTCCATCTCTTTTTGTCTCATTTTTCATTTTTGCGATTTTCATTTCCCAATTCCTTTCCTTTTTGAGTTGCATCTGCAATTTCTCTTTTTCTAATTCAATTCAATTCAAATATTTTCTTTTTGTTCCATCTCCATCTTTTTTTTCCTCTATTTCTAATTCCTCACTTTTTGAATCTCAAGTTCTTTCAACTTGACTGCATCACTAGTGCCCTGTTCCAGAACCTCTTTTATCTTTTCCAAATATGACTTAGCCCAAATCTTCCTGGACAAATTTTTCAATCAAATTATTTTTTTGATGACTTGGTTTTCCTCATAGCATGTTTTGCCTCAAGGCCTAAATTCTTGGCTAGTTTCAGTAACTCGAGAGGCTTTCCTCAGCCATCAAACTTCTTCCCAATTTATTTGCCCTATGAACACTTCTGGATCAAACTCGACTTGTAATTATACTCTACAACACAATATACTAACTGAACCAAACTACAATGGTATTACACCAAACATGTAATCCCATCAAATTTTTGTAATGGCAAAAATGGTGCACAATGTTTACAATATTAATCACAATTTTAATGTGTATTTCTGAACAATAAGGCTCAAATTTATCTCAATTCCATTCCCAAGGACGAGCCCCCCCCTAAAAACCATTCTGTTATGACGTCTCAAGTACGCCTAATGTCAGAATACCTTTCAAACACAAATAAATGGCCTTGTGCACAAGTGATTCTGACTTTTATATAATCTAACAGATTTTAATGATTGTACTTGGTTCAAGAATTTGGTATGTTCCAAAACAACTTTACTCAAATTACAACTCAATAGTTATAAGATTACATGTAGTGACTTACTTGTAAACAAGATGTCCATCATTAATCTCCACAAGAGTTTTCAGTTCAACAACGATGATATGTCCTCACACCGCGAAGACTTTCAAAATGACAGCCGCACAATTCATACCAAACTCCTCAGGTATTATATTCCAAGGGAATCTTCTCAGCCTGAAGATAATCTTTGTCCCGCAGTTCAAGACGACTAATGTTAAATTAAGTCCCTCGACCACAATAAACTCCACAGTATATCAGTCCAAATAATCACCCATTTCTATCTGTCCACAATTTGGAATCCTATTTTGATTTCCCATCACTTTCGGCTTCAAAGATGACGTAGAATACTTACAGCAACGCTGCTCACATGGAATTAACAATAATAAAATCCTGGCAACTGTACAGTCTGCTCCTCAAGGGCAAGTAAAACGAACTAGCTATCTTCTAAGCTACTTGTTTTAACTTGTATGTTGGCAGAGAGTCCTTCCATGATAGTGTATTTAACTACTCCCGATGATTCCCCTTTCAACAATAATCATTACATCATCCTCATGCATAAACATGACTTGCACCTGGCCCCCTGACCAATTGAAGAACATAAATTTCCTCACCTGAATCAATCACTTTCCATCTATAACTTTGTGGGAATTCCCTGATCTTACAATGTTTTGCTCAAATTAAAGCATAAACAAGTTAAATCAGTTACTAAGTTTAGATCTTGGGGGATTCCCCAGCTTCCTTATTGTAACAATCCTAACAGGTGCACCTATCGCAAAAACAACTCTAGGGATATTCCCCTTTCCTATTTTATAGTAAACAAGTGCTTTTCCGTGAGAAATCTTTCTCAAATAAAATTGAGAAAATAATATGTTTTAAAGTTTAATCAGAAAAATGGAGGCCATATAACATATTAAAATTGCTATAAATAGAAATAACATTTTGCAATTTTTAAGACATTTTTTTTTTTCAAAGTATTGTGCAATCGGGTAAGTAATTTGAAATTATGGCCATAGTGCTACCACTACCCCTAAAAAAGTTGGACAAAATAGCTCGTGTAACATATACCACAGAAAACATAACAGTCGTCCTCAAACATTTTTTTTCGTCCTCAAACATTTCCTCATATCAGGTTTCTCCAAAATATCCCAAAACATTTTGCTTGGCGAAGACCTCATCAATATTTTGTTGTTCTTTGTATTTTTAATAGGACGTAGTGGAAGAGATGCGGAAGTGACACCTGTAAGTTTAATTCGCCAATGTTGCCAATCCAAGTTCCTTACCCTCGTCTTTACCAGGAGTGCATGGTTTGGGTGTATAATATATAATAGGGCTGTTTTGATATTATAGTGTATCGGTGCGCATGGCTACAGATGTTGCATAGCTCTGTAGCCATGAGCTGCCATGGCGCGTATGTTCAAGGGTCTTATGTTTGATAGAGATTACTTTTGCAGGGGGAATTTCTGGAGTTTTGAGCTTGCACAGGTAACTTTACAGAAGCATGATTGATTGAACTTCAGATTTTTTTCTTAATTTATCATTATATTACTAAGATCTTTTGAACAAGTTGAAGCGATGATTTCGTAATGTCCTGGGACCGAGACTGCCATAGTAAATGCTTTAGCAGTTTCACAAATTACCGTTTGGAAATCCCCTATGCCAAAATCGAGTCAGATCGTGTCCCACCCTCCCTGTACAGAACCACATGTAAGTCTCACATCTTGATCGAGTTACGCTGTGACAACAGAGATACAGAATACTTGCTGCTTTTCCGTATTGTATTATAAACGGTAACGAGATGGAATTGTTGGTGTCACGTGTCAGGTACCAGGTTACGTGTCAGGTATCTGATATCTGTTTGCTCTTCGGGGCACCGATATATATAAATCCGACTATGTTAAATCAAGGTCTTACATGACCCTCGCCCAAAGTGCTATTATTTTTTTCCAATTTTTGACACAATTTGCACACTTTAATCAGTACAAAATTTACCTTTTCCCTACTGGATTCAAAAACCGACGTACGATGGCGATAATCGTGTTTTTTTTTTCCATGTAGGGATACGACGTCATTTTTACCTGAATGGGTCCCCCGAAGCAAAATAATAACCAATCAATTCCGTGACGTCATCAAATCTTTATTTTTTCCAAAAATTGGCTGTTTATTCCCATAATAAAATTCCTTTTTGAGATTCAACATCTGGTATCTTGTTTCTTTAATAATTAATATTCAATTGTCCCGCATGAATGTGAAAAGATGGTCCTAAGTCTACAAACTGAAAACGAAGTCAGCCGGCTAAATACCCTTACCGAGGACTGAATGAGCCGACGGATCCCCCCCCCCCGTGTTATTTATAGCAAGCTTACAGCCACTTGCGCTCGGCTTCGGGGGGTTTTATGCTTCAAGCTTTTTTTTGTAACACGTATTACCAGGTGGGTGGATTTTAACCCCCTCGAGAATTCTTTATAAGGCACCCGAGTCTTATTATTTTGAATACCAATGGATATCTATGGTCTCCTCTTTTTCCATACCAGTATGGCGTCACAATGAACGTATAAGGTCCTCGATCCGTCCAAATTGGGATTTTCCATAGAAAATAGGCGAAATCCGATTTTGCGCTTAAAAAAGGTCGGAAATCGGATTTTCATCCGGTTTTTCAGCTATAAATGATTGCATTGACTAGTTTTTACATAAATGTAGAGTTTTTATGCATACTGGTGCATAATAATTTCATAATGTACTCATAAAAATCTTGGGTGGCAACCACCCTCCGTAACCCTTCGACCTTTTGCGACGGCATACCCTAACACGGGTGAGGTGCACCTGCACATTTTTTTTTCGCTAAAATGACCAGAAAGGAGACAAAATTTTAATCCCCGAAGTATTTTACGAAAGCTTTTGGCATTTTAGTCCACCTGAGCAAGTTCACCAAAGTCCCCCCCCCTGGTAAGACGGGTTGATTGTGGCTTTTCTCTGTGATCCCAAATCACAAAGAAACGAGAAGGCAGGAAAAGAAGTTAAGAAAAATAAAGAGGAAAGAAAAAGAGTAGAAAAGTACATCAAGTCGCCTTTGATAGTTGGAACTATTAATAATTTTAAGCTTCTTGCCTCGGACCTGTACACATAACAAATTTGAATTTGTGCCGACAAAATATTTATCCAAACAGTATTCCCCCTCAAATAAAGTAACCCAAATTACACTAAAGCGATACCTTTCCGACGAAGTGTTTTTGAAAATGATACACTACACTAATAACCTTACATTTTAACGACCAAAAACTCACAAAAATTACTTAAGGTGACCCCCGCACAGTGTATCATCAAGAAGCATTCAATCAAAATGACTCAATAAACGGTCGTGCTGAAGAAAGATCATTCTTTTAATGCATGACATCAAGATATCTGCCTCGGCTTAATTTGTTTGTTTCCGTTTTGAATGAAATAGAAGTCTTGTCTCAAACCAAATATTCTCTGGGCGCTAAGACCCATGTTAAAGGCGCAATACGAGAAAAAGACTGAGCTCTTTTGTCATCTGAACCGCTGCCCTGAGTATATTTAAAATTATAAAACCATAAAATGCACCTTTACTACTCTATTCCCATCATCTATCTGGTTTTTTTTTAATTTGAAAAGCAAAATTTTGTAAATTTAAAAGTAATTTTCTCTTTTTTAAAAACACCAGCCAAGTGCAGTTGCCAGTAATACTCACAATGTGAAAAAATTGATTTCACAGTTTTCTACACTTTCTAAACACGCTTCACGCACGAAAACACTTCTTCGTATACAATTACAAATGAAGAGCGCCGCTCATTACTCTCATTACTGAATGGTGACGTCATATCTGTGATACAGCTTGGGGAGATTTTGGAAATTCTGCAATGTGTGTTCATGACGTTCGAGAGACTTTTTAGACCTCAGGTGGTCAAAATTATATGCGCAATGATAATGGGAAAATCCGGTATGGTCTCGGCTATCGGAAGCTGAAAACAGAATTTAAATAAGACTTTCCGTTGTTGAGTGTCGGTGTTGTTTTTGTTTTAGTAACGTTGCGCCATGAGTCAACCCCGGAAATTGAGGGTTGAAAAAGTATTCCTAAATAATCGTAGATTATGCGCGATATAATGTGACTAGTGAGATGTACTATCTGTGTCGGTATTACTTAGATCATTCCTGAACCCACAGTGTCATCATTGCAAGGTGACATTTACTTTTAATAGGGTGACAATGCAAATATACATGGGTATTTTCCGGCAGTGGAACAAGTTTGAACTGTGAAATTTCCAAGGGGGGGAGTATTGATTGCTGTCTAATTATTCGCTGAACCGTGTTTTGTTGGCGGCGGTCAAGCATGGTTTGCAGACACGTTACAATTTACACACAGATTCGGTTGTGTGTATATTGCAACGCGGTGCATTGAACTAGGTCAGTCAGATGGTAATACAATGCGCGAATTGCCGTCGGTGACGCGTCGGTGACATTGTCACTAGAATCTTCTATACAGGCTTCACTAAGAGGTTTGTTATGCTGTGCGACTCAAATTAATAACACGGGCTTCTTGAAATATTGTTTAATGAAAAACTGAAATAATACAAATCAAAAATGAAAATATTGATAAAAATGGAACTTTTGGTCTATAGAATCTCTCAAAAGTGATGTAAAGACTTACGCCATTGCATGCTTAGTATAATTTTTACCCAACAATGCGTACGGAGTACTCAACTTTGACATGATTTTACTCAACGAAAAGGTTGTTATCACTTGAGTAAACTTGGTATTTATCAGACGTATGTTGGCACGCACTTCATAACAAAACCGCCACTTGTAACAAAAATTTTTACGAACTGCGTTAATCGCTCTTGTGACAGAACCAAAAAGGGACAATTTCGACTCACTTTCATACAAAAATTAAAAAGTGATGAAATTTTCAAGCATAAATCCATTTTAAGACGTTACTCCCCCGAAGTTGTTACGAACTGTTAAGCTCTTTTGACAAAAACAAAGGGAAACCGCGACGCGCTTTGTAACAACTTATATTTTGACGAAATCCATGATGTCCATTCAAGAACGCTAACTCGCCCCCTCAAACTCGCCCACTACCAACTCGTCCATAGCACATCGACCATACTAATTTCGTTTCCATGTATTGACTCATTCATATCACCTCTATCCATACCAACCCTCCCATTAACAACTCGCACAATATTTACTCACCCCAGATCAAACTCGCCCCATATCAACTTGCCCAAATTAGTAATTCGCGCATATCAACTCTACCAATATCAGCTAGCCCGATACCAACGATGCAAGTATTACTTCGCCATGACGACTTTGCCTCTTATGAATCGTCCCATGGTCATTTCACTCGCCCTATTATTGCTCGCCAAGATCAAATCGCCACGATTTACATTTAAACTCGTCCCTTCAAATCGCCGATATGCACTCGTGCATTATTACACGCCCATATCGAATCGCTTCTTACCAATTCGCCTTATTATAACGTTCCCATAATCAACTCGCTCGTTATTAACTTCCCACATGGTAACTCACCCCAGACCATTTGGCCCCAATATCACTTCTCCACCTTCATTTAGCCCACTCTATAATTTCAAATATTTCAAATATCTTTCCAAGACGATATAACTTCAGCAGCCCACTTTGTTACGAAATAGTTACAAAGTTTATTAAGCTACCACTACTGCTCTATGCGGTAGTACAAGACAACACACTGTAACAAAATCGAGAGAAGCATAAAAATATATTGAATCTTGATAAAGATACCTTAATTCAGTCCACTTAACTTACAATACTTTAAATATCTACCCATGACCATATACTTCGGTAACACGCTTTGTAACAAAAATGTTACAAAGTGCATTAATTTCTTTTTAAAGGGGCAACTTCAACGTAGTATGTAACAAAATCGTTACAAAGCGCGAAGTTGCTGATGCTGCTGCTCTATATGGCAGTATGAGAATGATAACTTCAACACACTGTACGAATTACATGACCAATTTGTCCCATTAATAACTTACCCCATTTCAACTTGCCCCCATATCCAATCACCTAGCCATATTTCGGCGCACTTTACTATTTCTACAAAAAACAAAATAACTTCCCGTAACGATTAACTAATAACTAGTTCGCTAAAAGTTTTAAAAAGAGAGATTTTTTACAAAGTGCATTAAGCTGCTGCAGCTCTATATGGCAGTAAGCGATGACTTCAACACACTAACACAAATGAGAAGTATTAAAAAATCTTGTCAATTTAATATTTGTAGGATTATTTGTTAACATGTAATTTAACATTATGTTTCTACAATAAACTCCGGTATGATTGAAAATATCAAATCTTATGGCACCAATGTTTACTCTCTATTTTTTTCGATTGTTTATTTACTTAATGTCGCTAGGTATATTTAATGCATAATGAAAATCTCTATATTTTATTATTATTTTCATGGACACTCCTGGTGTGGGCATCCTTGGACCCATTCATTAACGCGAAAAATACGCTATGGTTAATTTCTTTGCCCCCCCCCTTTGCAAAAAAAAAAGACAGAACAAATGATTAAAAATATATAAACCAAATATATTGCCGCGTTAAAAGAAAACTCGGATCGAATAAATGACTCCTTGTAACAAAAATTGTTACAAAGTGCGTTAGAATTTGTAAAAAGGACAACTTCAAAACACTTTGTACAAAATTTGTTACAAAGTGCGATAAGCTGCTGCCGCTTGATTCTTTGGCAGTAAGAGATAAAATACACACACTAACAATAGAAAAAAATGTTTTAAAATATTGAATCTTTAAAATCGTGTGATTTTAATAGGATATTATTCGTCAGACTTGTTTTAACTAAACCCATACCAACTCGTCACTTTAACACTAACTGTATAAATGGGGTTTCACTTCCGTAGTGCCTAAGCGGGGTCCCTAGACGCCCATGCATTACAAAACCCAAATGATTTTTTAGATGAAGGCACCACAACGTAGAAGGCTTTAAAGACCATCAACACGGAACTACAAAGTGAAAAATTGGTTCAGTAAGAAATCTAAGGGCAATCTTCATTTCATATAGTTTGAAATCAGCGAAAGAATTGAATTAGTTTCTGCATATTCTACGGCGTTGATTCACCTAGACTTGTGTTGATTGTTTTAATTGGTAAAGAATGAACTATATAACCATATTAAGCAAATATAAACATCTCATGCAATTTTATATTTTTAAGGATACTTGTTTGTTAACATGTATTTCACAATAAGTTTCTACAGTGAACCGCGATATGATGAATATAAAATATGCCAACAATCGCATTCTATACTTTCCAATATTTTTTAATGTTCATTTACTTTGTTTATGTCGCAAATATGAAAATCAGAATTACAGTAATTCTATTTTTTGGGGGGTGCAGTAAAATATAACTTTCTTACAGTAAGTAACATTAGGATAGGTAATATCCCTTTGACAATACTTAAGGAATATGACTAGCAACCTACGATCAACCCCAAAAGGGAGGTAGTCGGTGTTTGTGGTGTTGATCTACACACACTGTACAAAAGATATTGCATCAGTTCAGAAAAAAAATCATGTCACAAAATGAATTTTCAAAGTGTACCAGCGTTTCTTAACCACACATGACTCATAACATGTTGAAAAACACAACTTTTGACATCAAATACGTCATGGTGTGTGGTTAAGAACCGCTGGTACTTTGTCAAATCATTTTGTGATTAGGATTTTTTTTCTGAATGGTGCAATACTTTTGTACCGTGTTTGTAGGAGTACTAACTGTTCCCAGTAAACACAAGAGCAGGGACCGCTCCGTGATTTTTGAAAGGTGGCTAAATGGCATTTATGGTTTTAAGGCATATGCGTTTAAGGGATAACTTCACCCACTACCTAAAAAATTACCGCACGTTGTTAACGATTTTGTTACAAAGTGGGTTGAAGTTGTCCTTTTAAAAAACAAATAACGCACTTTGTAACAGTGTTGTTACAAAGTGGGTTGCTGAGGTATATCGTCATGGGAAGATATTAAAAGTATTTTAAAGTTGTAAAGTGGGTTGAATTAACACTAAACTGAGAAAAGGGACCTGCTAGGGGACCTTTTTGGCTTTTCGATTCGCGTATTTTAACACTGCAATATATTTAGTTAAAGTTTGTTGTATTTGTCTATCTTTTAGTTGCTTTGCATTGCCGCAAAAATAATGAAATCCATAGCGTCGTTTTTGCGTTAATTAGCAGGGGTCCCTACAAGCCACCCGAAAGTGCCATTGACAAAAAAAATAATTTAGTTATTGGGATTCTGATTTTCATAATGCATATACCTAGTGACATAAACAAGTAAATGAGCTATAGAAAAATTCTTGCAAAATATAGCATAATATTTTATAATTATTCATCATATCGCAGTTCACAGTGAAAAACCTATGGTAAATTACATGTACATGTTACATGTAAATTACAAGTAACCCTAAAAAGAAATATGAAATGACAAGATTTTTAAATGCGTTTTTATTTTCTTAGTGTGTGTACGTTATCCCTTACTGTCATATAGCACAGCAGCAGCTTAACGCATTTTGTAACAATTTTGTTACATATTGGGTTAAAGCTATCCCTTTAAAAAAAATTAACGCGCTTTGTAACAATTTTGTTACAAAGTGGGTTGCTGAGGTACATCGGCATGGGAAGATATTTAAAGTATTTTTAAGTTATACATTGGGTTGAGTTAACACTTAACTGCATAAGGGGGTCCTGCTAGGGGCCCATATTTTTTGCGTTATTTAGCATGGGTCTAGGAGCCCCCCGGAAATGCCCATGACAAAAATAAAAAAAAGTATAGAGTTACTCCGATTCTGATTTTTATAATGCATACACCAGTTACCTAAACGAAGTTAAAGTTAAAATACACATCTTTGGAAAGTATAGAATTATAGTTTATATCATTTTCATATCGCAGTTCACTGTAGAAAACCTGACGGTAAATAAATTTTAGTATTTTTATCATATGTCAATTATTTTTAAACACTTTTATTTGTTAGCGTGTTGACGTTATCCCTGCTGCATAGCAGCAGCAGAAGGCTTAACGCGACTTGTAACAAGTTTGTTACATAGTGGGTTTGTTATCTTGCGTTGAGGCAGCAGCTAAAATGTTGAAAACGTTGGAGCCAACTCACTGTGCATGTGGGGTTTGAGAAATCTGTGTCACCGGTGGACGGAAAGGTAGGGCACTCATTGATGCATATTGATGGGGGTTGCTAGGTTGTATCGTAATGGGCAGAGTTTTTAAGTATTTTTAAGTTGTAAAGGTGGTTTCCCTGAATCTGTAGGGGGATTTGATCGAGGTAATGTTGAATGGTTATCATCCTTTATTCCAAAGTGGGTTGCTGAAATCATGTTGTAAGTGGAAGTTATTAAAACATTTTTAATTCATACAGAATTTTTATATAATTCTCTATGTGTATACTTAGCGTAGTGAAGTTATAATTTACTGCCATAAAGAGCAGCAGAGCAGCCTCCAACGCACTTTGTACCAATTTTGTTACAAAGTTGGTTTTAGTTGTAAGGGGGTGAGTTAACAATTAACCTCATAAGGGGGCTCCTAAGGGTCCATTTTTGGTTTCGGCCCCCCCAGTACGAGTACTTCCGAGTACGTATTTAACGCTGCAATATATTCGATTTATATTATTTGGGATTTGTCTATATTATTTGCGCTTGTATTGAGGCAAACATTTAAATCCATCGCGTCGTTTTTGCGTTAATTATCGTGGATCCCTAGGCCCCACTCCTTATGCACGTGTCCATGACAAAAATAAAAAGAGAGAGTTCCGATTTTCACAATATATTGCAGCGTTAAAATACACGGACCGAGAGTAAAAAAAATGGGTCCCCTTATGCAGGTAAGTGTTAACTCAACCCAAATTACAACTTAAAAATACTTTAAATATCTTCACATGATGATGTACCTCAGCAACCCACCACTTTGTAACAAAATTGTTACAAAGTGCGTTATTTGTTAAAAGGGACAGCTTCAAACCACTTTGTAACAAGTTGTTACAAGTTGCGTTAAATTATTTTTTAAGGGACAGCTTCAAAACCCACTTTGGTAACAAATTGTTACAAATTGCGTTGAGCCTGCTGCTGCTCTGTAATGGCAGTAAATAACTACACTAAGTAATACAATAGAGAGGTATATAAAAAATCTTGAATTTTGAAAAACATTACGATTTAGGACAATTCTCGTCCGATTGCTTCAAATCAACCCATACCAAATCGCCCGCCATAATTCAGCCCACTTTATAAATTAAAAATGTTTTAAATAACTTCCAATGACAATATAATTTCAGCAATCCACTTTGTAATAAAATTGTTATACAGTGGTCAAGCTCATACTGCGGCTCTATACGGCAGTAAGAGAGAACTCCAACACACCAGCAAAATTCCACATTACTAACTCGCCCAATTATTAGCAATCCCCATTTCAACCCTCTATACGGCAGTAAGAGAGAACTCCAACACACCAGCAAAATTGCCCCATTACTAACTCGCCCAATTATTAGCAATCCCCATTTTCAACCCACCTCAATCTGCCCATGATAATTAACTTTAACAACCCACTAGGTAACAAATTGTTACAGAGTCGTTATTTTTTTAAAGGGACAAGTTCAACCCACTTTGTAATAAAATTGTTACAAAGTGCGTTAAGCTGCTACTGCTCTATATCCTTTAAGTACCTAGAGGTAAAAAACAGCCATATGACAATACCGTAAAAATGGAGATAGCGGTATTGTGTTGTTAAATCTAGGTGCACTTTCCCTTACACACAAGGTACGGGTTGCCTCGTTATTTTTGGAAAGTGCCAAAAATGGCATGTAGAGATTTTAAGGATATAGAGTAGCAGCAGCTTAACACGCTTTGTAAAAATATATTACATAGTGCGTTGTCTCTTTTAAAAAAATTAACTCACTTTATAACAACTTTACAAAGTGGGTTGCTAAAGTTATATCGATATGGGCGAATATTTAATTTTTTTCATTTGTGAAGTGGTCTGAAATAGCTAGGGTAGGGCGATTTGATATAAGATGAGTTGAAATGGGGCTCAATAATAATGGGTCTAGTAGGTAATGGAGCGATTTTGTTAGTGTGTTGGAGTTCTTTCTTTCTGTTGCATAGAGCAGCAGTATGAGTTCAACCACTTTATGGCAAATTTATACCAATGTGGTTTGCTTAAGTTATATTGTCATGGAAAGATATTTTAATTTAAAAAGTGGACTGAATTAAAGTGGGGCGAGTTGGTATGGATTGCGTTGAAACAAGCCAAACGAGCAATGTCTTAAATGGTAAAGTTTTTCAAAATTGAAGATTTTTTATATACTTTTGTGAGTTACTTAGTGTAGCGATAAAGAGCGGCAGCAGCTTAAATTAAACCTTTATCGTTACTGGAAGATATTTTTAATTAGTAAAGTGAGCTGAAATATGGTGGGCGATTTGATATGGGACAAGTTGAAATGGGACAAATTTATCATGATATTCATTACAGTGTGTTTATGTTGTCATTCACTTACTGTCATATGGAGCAGTAGCAAAAACAGTTTAACGGCCTTTGTAACTATTAAAGCAATGTTGGCACATTTTTTGAAGAGCGCCCCCAATTTTTCAAAATTTGATATTTTTGCACAGTTACGTTGGTAATTGTCTAGGAAATATACCTGCGAACGAGAATTCTAAAAAATGCGTATTTATCACAAA